>JAYEVH010000152.1:0-73639 GCA_036346255.1 Ampelocalamus luodianensis
TATTGAATATAACATTACCATCATTTCTATTCATGAAACCAACATAGAGACAAAACATGGATATTTCACTTCATACTACACAAGAGTTACCACAGCACACTCATATCAACAACCACAATGCACAAACATTTAGATCAACAATGTACTTGCCTTCGCGTTGAGACGCGTTAGTCGGAAGCGACGGCGTTCCTAAACTCGAAGCTCCGCGCCTAACCAATGAAATAAATTCAATAAGAACACCAAAATACCCAATTCTACTAATCAACGCTATACACCGCTTCCTCAAGACTCTAGTCGTTAATACAAAACTTAAACTGAAATCAACAATTTCTGTCATAACTTAATTCTGGACAGCGGCACGGTAATTGACATATCTTAAGATCTGGAAGTCGAAAGAGGTGAACCCAATTTCTGTAGCTTCTTAACTGACTAAGCTACAATACTCTAGTTGACGTGATAAACCAATTTGGCCAATTTAATGGGTTAATAATTGCTTGAACTTTCAGTACAGAAACTGTCTACAGAATGAACAGCAGAAATAAAAAGATCATAACTTTCATTAGGTAACTCCAAATTGAACGTTCTTTACCAATCTGAAAAGGTCATCGAATCCTCTACAATAACCTAGTTGGGTGAACTTTCAGTTTCAACCAATTTCCCTTTCAAAATTTAGGAAATAACCACACAGTTTATTCTCGTCAGATTTCTGGCAGCAGGTACTAAAACATCCATAACTTTTGACTCGGACCTCGGAATCAAGTGAACTTGGTGGCCACTGAAACATAAGAACGAGGCCTAGATATCTCTAGGAGACCAAACCTTCGGATTCTGCCTAAAAACAACCGAAACAATCCCTCCAACATACAGGACAGAACCAGTCTTTACACGCAGCGAGTCTGCCTAAACAATTATGAACCCAAATCGCTTCTACCAACAAACAAATCAATGAGACTCGGCATCGTTACCCTTGCTGCAACCAGGGAGTAGGTAGATGAATCACGGAGAAGACGATCTCCCTCCTTCTCACCTCTTTTGCCCCAAACAAGCTGCTGTCCTCCTCAACTCCTTGCGCAAGCAGCGGGAGAAGGTCCAAGGCCGGTTGGGAGGCAAACCAGCAGGACCAGCACCCAGGAGGTTGGGGGCTCCTAGGGACAGGGGTGTGAGGGGAAGAGAGGAGGAAGGGAGGGGCGGCCAAAGGGAAGATGGGGGTTCGGCCAAGGGGAAGGAAAGGGGGCTGGTTAGGGTTTAGAGGGAGGGGCGCATGGGCCTAAGCCCATGGCCGGCCAAGGGTTGGAAAGGCTACCCAGAGGCCCACGACCTAAACAACTCCGAAAACGAGAGTTTTAAGCTTTCCAGGAGTTCCCGATTAAATTCTTTCTTTCCCGACTAAAAACAGGGTATGACAGAAAAACTAGTATCAGATTCATAAATTATAAAACTAGAAATTTGGATGATTTGGATTCAGTAATATCTGAACAAGATGTTGAATATAATAGAAGACATAGCGTATCTGAATTCATGGAAAAAATTAGACTTAGACAATGAAATAAAACATTGTGAAAACAAAAGAAAACAGGCAACAGAAGAATATAGTAAAACATGGAAAAGTGAATGGCCTAAAGTAAGAGAAAAAGAACTATATTTTATTAGAGAATTAGATAGACTAAAAAAGTTAAAAAAAGGATAAAGAATTAGCTATAGAAAATATAAAGATACAATATGATAAAGTAAAACAATCTAGCGATAAGATTGAAATAAAAAATGAAGATATTAAAGAAAAACGAATACTTAGTGAAGAAGAGCAATGGGAAGAAAATGAAAAATTATTAAGAGAAAGCTATGAAGAAGAAGAAGAATTAATGAATGAAAGGGAAATTGAAGAAAGCATAGATGCAAAAGAACAATATAATGAATTTATAGATTCTCTTGATGAGATAGGTTTACATAATATAAATAATGCCATGGAAGCAATGGAAGTAGATATAGGAGCTGGAAAGAAAAGAAGATATGGAGAAAGCTCAGTAAAAAATGAAGGAGAAATGGAAAGACCATCCAGAGTAGCTGGAACATGGCCCCCCTGAAAAAGAAGAATATCCATACAATTATATCCCTGGACAGTATAGGTACATGGGGTCTAAGAGAAGAGAATTTGAAAAAGCTGTAAAATTCCAAAACCATAAGAGTGATGGTGCAATATTAAATTTAGCTGCACATGACCCTATAGATTGGCCAAATATCATAAGCATTTGGAAAGGCTTGATAGTACAAAAAAATATACAAAATCAGCATAATATAGGAAATAGAGTAGAAGATATGATAACCTATTTAGAAACATTTTTAGGTGAATCTGTAAAAGTTCTATGGGAACAATGGGTAGAAGAAAATGCTAGCCTTTATCAAGAATTAAAAAGAGCAGGGAATAATCCAAATAATTTTACAAATATGATATCAAATATTATTATAGAAGATCGAATTAGGATTTACCACATTACAAAATGAAAGGTTAAGAGAGATAGAAAAGCTAACTTTGACCAATTGGAAAGGAATAAAAGAATTTTCACAGCATTATTTATATAATGCTACTACTGCAAAACAAGGTTATAATACAAATATAGTTGAGAGATATTTTAATAAACTACCAGATCCTTTAGGAAGCATGATATTCGATGAATACAAAAAAGAGACTGGAGGTTCAGTCCTTAATATATCTCAAGCCATAACATTTGTCTTTAAACAATTAAAGAAAATATGTATAAACATACAAGCCCAAAGATCCATGAAGCATACAGACTATAATTTTTGTAATAAAATAGTCCAGATACCTTTAACATATGGAGAAGAAAAACCTATTAATAGAAAATATCGAAAACCTCAAAATAAAGGTTATAGAACTAAGAAAAGATTCTTTCTAAGAAGATCAGACAATAGAAGTCCTTATTTACATAAAAGAAATGTAAGGCGTTATGATCATAGAAAAAATTATGATAAAACTTGTAGATGCTTTATATGTAATTCTCCTGATCATCTAAGTACAACATGTCCTAATAAAGATAAAAAAAGATATTCTAGCAAATATGAAAAACAAGAAAAAGTTCTAATAATAGATAGTATAAATGAAAATATATTAGTCTGCGATGATCAAATAAAGGATGATGAGTCAATATATTCGATAATTGAAACAGAAGAAATTGAAAATAATGAAGAAGGATATGAGTCAAATGATGATGAACTAGACCTAATAGATGAATTAGCTGGTTTAAAAATTGAAATGATGGATCAAATAACTTGTGATCATGATTGGATTAGAGGAAAAGGAGATTATAATATAAAATGTGCCTTCTGCATATATTATCCAAGTCAAGAAAATAGAGCTACTTGTAACATATGCTTAAAACAAGCGTGCTCTGAATGTTTAAAAATAAAAAAACCAAAAGTGGAGAAAAGAAATAGAATTAGAATCAAATGAAAGAATATTATCTAGTAGAGTAAGAGTTTTAGAAAATAGGATAAATAAACTAGAAATAGAAATAGAAGAATTAAAAATTCATATAAATACTAATAAGCCGCAGAAAGAAGAAATTATCAAAAATACTGAATTTAAAGACCAGACTGTAATATTAAAAGATGATAAAGAAGCTAAAATAATCCAGTTAAAAGATGTTGAAAACAAATATATGGTAAAATTACCTTTTAAAGAGGTAGTAGGAATAAGAATCCCAGTAAAAGTTATATTAAAGCCAGATATTACATATAAAATTTTAGCATTAGTAGACACAGGTTGCACGAAAAATATTATCCATAATAAATATTTTACAAAATGTCTTGATAAAATTCATATAATAGATGATAATGAAGCAGAAATATCCACAGATATGTCAGAAGTAACAAGAATTAATAACCAATTAATATATAATATGGAAACATACATAAATGGTACGAAATATATAATAGACGAAATTATAGTAAGAGATTTATCAGTGATAAATGAAGAGATGATAATTGGTCTTAGATTCTTACAAAAGTCAATACAAACTACAATTATACATGAACAAGGAATTACGTTTATTCCTTATCGAGATAATAATTTACATAGTTCAGAAGTGCGAAAGCGTGGTGAGATCCCTTCATCACCATCCGAAGAATGTGCAAAAAGTGGCAATTTGAGTCTTCAAAATGATATAAATCCTGAAATACCTGAGATAAAAACAGAAAATGTACTTAGTATAAATAATAAAGAAATATATGTGAAGCATTATGATACTAATTTGTCTAACTTGAATTTTTATTTTACAGGAATGAAGAAGACAATGAACTACAATGGGATTGAATCCTTTAATTTTGGAGCTGATAATAAGCTCAAAATATTCCCACCAAATTCATATAAATTCAAGCCAAAAGATCATATAATTATTGACGAAATACAAGAATGCATATTAGATAATTTCTGGTATCAATATAATAATAAACGCGAAGATAAAGGTTATATGTTATCAATACTTAATAGTCTCGCTGAATATTTCCATATATTGAATGAGAACAGGCATGTCCTGGAAAATTCTGAATTTATAGAACAGAAGCCTTTATATGTGGTATTTGAAGGTAAAATACGAGGTGTTTATATATCATTTGAAGAAATAGTGGCTCAAAAAATAGATTCAAAATTAGCAGGAGGAATATCCTGGAAAAAATATTCAAATATTGACGAAGCACTAACTCAAGCCAGGAAAATACTTGGAATAAATTATTATATGGAGCCAGCCGCCAAAGAATATATTCAAAAATATAGAAGAGCAAAGAATAAGAAATCTTCAGAATCTTTGTCCTTGACAAATATAAAAGAAGAAACATCTAAAAAATTTTCATATAAAGATTGCTTCGTAAAAGGGATAGATCCCTTAGATGCATCACATATAGACCAAAAAATAGATGAAAAATTTGAAGCTATTTCTTCACAATGGAAAAGGGATATAAAAGAAGATGTCTATACAGAGCTGAAAAAGGAAATGAATGATAAGCTTGAAGATATGAAAAGAATGATTGATGAAAAATTTGAAATATCATTTTCAGATATGGATACTATGGATATTGCCGGACATGGGCAGAATACAAATTAAAAAATATATATACATTGAATTATCCAATATAGATACCGCCAGATATGAGAATCCAAATAAAGGTATGTCAATATTAATAGAGAAATACCAATATCAGCAAAAAGAGCAAAAGGATCAATAAGAGTACACCAGAAGAATATTTCCAGCTCATATAAGCACCAAAATAATATTCATCATGACATATATGAAAGAAGAGGCTACGCTATAGGCAATCAAAGCCTATTGAACAAGACAAGAAAGTCAGGCACCGTGGCATTACTTTCTATAGTCACCACCGAAAGTTGTGTGTCGTGGCACAACCTTACAAAAGGAATATGCATGAATCACCGAAAGTTGTGCGTCGTGACATAACCTTTCAAAAAGAATATGCATGAATCACCGAAAGTTGTGCGTCGTGGCGCAACTTTCTCTCACGACCTAAATATTTCTTTCTTGAAGCTACTAAAGGCTACTCCTCTAGCCTGATTAAGAAAAAGAAAGAAGGCTCGCGAAAGGCTCATCCAGAAGCTTCTCATGACTATAAAGGAGACGCCAGCCATCTTCAAGAGGCACGGAAGCATTGAAGCATCAAAGCATTAGAGCATTCAGAGAAAGAGCAACACAATCACCAATCACCATACCTACCAATATAATTAGCTTAATGCATTAGCTATCATCTACTAGCTTTAGCCTTCCAGTACTAGCTAAAGTCTTCCTTTGAGAAGAACACCACTGTAAAATATTCATCCAATAAGAAGGTTTGTAATATCAGTGTAAGGTACCCCTATCTTGTGTTAATCGTCGGTTTCAGAAAGAAAACCATATGTATTTTTTGTGGAAATGAAGTGGTTTTGAACTTCCTTTAGTATTGTTAACCGATCATATGAGGCAAGGTTTTATGCTAAGGACTCTATAGGAGAAACCTCTGCAAGCATCAGTAAATTCCCGCTTTAGGCATGTGGCGTTATAGGGTGGTGTGTATCTTTGAGAGAAGTGTTCCTTCGGGTGGAACCGCTGGAGGACGATAAAAATTTCCTCATATGATTATGATTAAAAACACATAGGGAAAAGCTTAGCCGCTTCTGAAGTAAATTAGCGATAAATATGGTGAGTACCGAGTAGGACTCTACAACTTTACTGCACAAACCGGCCGCCATATTGGTTTTGCCAACCTGCAAGATCCTGAAAAAAGTTACAAATTTTTTTTAGAGAATACTATTCGAAAATACTATTCACCAATTACTATTCACTATACTATTCACTATTCGCAACATACTATTCATTGAATAGTAACCAGAATATTATTGAACGAAAGTGCATCCACCTTTGCACCCACTTGGTCAATATAATATTTGTGAGGTACAACCAAGCACTATCTCTTTAATTTTCTTATTATCTAATTAGAATCACCATTAATCTGTATCATTATCTTATAATATTGCGAATATCTTTTAATCTTGGTATTAGAATTAATCTTAGTTTATTATAATTATTCTTGGTATCCTCACAAATATTATATTGACCAAGTGGGTGCAAAGGTGGATGCACTTTCGTTCAATAATATTCTGGTTACTATTCAATGAATAGTATGTTGCGAATAGTGAATAGTATAGTGAATAGTAATTGGTGAATAGTATTTTCAAATAGTATTCTCTAAAATTTTTTTTTGTAACTTTGTTCAGGATTTTGCAGGTTGGCGAAACCAATATGACGGCCGGTTTGTGCAGCAAAGTTGTAGAGTCCTACTCGGTACTCACCATATTTATCGCTAATTTGCTTCAGAAGCGGCTAAGCTTTTCCCTATGTGTTCTTAATCATAGTCATATGAGGAAATTTTTTATCGTCACTCCAGGCAGTTCAACCCGAAGGGAACACTTCTCTTAGCATACACACCACCCTATAACGGCCACATGCCTAAAACGGAATTTACAGATGTCAGAGGTTTCTCCTATAGAGTCCTTAGCATAAACCTGCCTCATATGATCAGATTAACAATACTAAAGGAAGTTCAAAACTACTTTATTTCACAAAAGATTACATATGGTTTTCCTTCGGAAACCCGACGATTAACACAAGATAGGGTACCTTACACCGATATTACAAACCTTCTTATTGGATGAATATTTTACAGTGGTGTTCTTCTCAAAGGAAGACTTTAGCTAGTACTGGAAGGCTAAAGCTAGTAAATGATAGCTAATGCATTATACATTAAGCTAATTATATTGGTAGGTATGGTGATTGGTGATTGTGTTGCTCTTTCTCTGAATGCTCTAATGCTTTGATGCTTCAATGCTTCCGTGCCTCTTGAAGATGGCTGGCGTCTCCTTTTATAGCTGCAGGAGAAGCTTCTGGATTAGCCTTTCGCGAGCTTTCTTTCTTTTTCTTAATCAGGCTAGAGGAGTAGCCTTTAGTAGCTTCAAGAAAGAAATATTTAGGTCGTGAGAGAAAGTTGCGCCACGACGCACAACTTTCGGTGATTCATGCATATTCTTTTTGAAGGGTTATGCCACGACACACAACTTTCGGTGGTGCCTGCAGAAAGTAATGCCACGGTGCCTGGCTTTCTTGTCTTGTTCAATAGGCTTTGATTGCCTATAGCGTAGCCTCTTCTTTCATATATGTCATGATGAATATTCTTTTGGTGCTTATATGAGCTGAAAATATTCTTCTGGTGTACTCTGCTGGGAAGAATACTTTTGATTATTCTTTCTGCGATAGTCTTGATTTCTTCATTCGCTGTTATCATCGCTGTCATTATCTGATATTATTGGTGTAGAGGTTGTAGCATCATCTTCATTTGGTTGGGTTATTGCATACCAATCTATTATTTGTTGATATTTCTTTCTGACATGGGTGTCTTCGCCAAAATTTTGCTTTACAAGGCGCCCAACACCTTTATTGAAAAACCCGTTGCGTCCATCACACCATATCTTCATTATTTTGTTCTGGAACAACATCTGATATGTTGTGTCAAGATAGATGCTTTCTTCAATTTCCATAGCTTCTTTGAACCATCTCCAATTATCATGATTTCCTTTGTAAAGAAGACGATCCTTATGCTCTTCAGACAAAACACCAGTCTTTCTTCTATCAGAGATTTTGAAATGATCTTTGAGAATATAAATATCATGCATCGCCGGTCTTATTGGTGTTGTGAACTTTGGAGGAATGGAATAGAAGATAATTTTGTATATTCCTCTAAAAGAAGCTAGTTTCTTGCATGCTTCTTGTATTGCAATTCCAAGATCGGATTGGAGAATTTGATCTAATGTGCCATAAATGATATGGACTAGACCTTGATCTATAATGCCTTGAAGAGACATATAATTGTGATTTTATATATGTGGTTTTTGGAAAAAAACTAAGATTTATCTCTGCCTTCAATATTGTATATTTATGGTGTGGCCTATAGATCTTTTGGTTATCAAAGTGGATAAGAGGAAAAGAATGGATATTAATATTAATGCTGGGGTCAAATTTTTTCCCTTCATATAAGTTAACAAAATATTTTTGAAGGTCATAAAATATTCTCAATTGTCTCTCTAGGTATTTTTCCCATATTAAACTTTGAATGTCAGGTCCTAAGAGTGACAATGTTTGTTGGGTTTTAAAACTTAATCTAGAGATAAGGATTTCATGATCAGATTCACTAAAGGAATCCTTTGTAGCTATTCTCTTTTGAATTTTGTGGTGGTTTGCAAGATCATATTCTGATCTAATTTCTTTTAATATATCTCTCTTTATATCCCTTTTCCATTTTGAAAATATATTTGTAAATATATTGTTTACCTTCAATTCTATATATGAATTTTTTAAAGAATCTTTCCCTTGTGGCGTCTCTTCTTCTTTTGTATTTACCAAGAGTAAAGACTCTGAGGTTTTCTTATTCTTTGCCTTTTTATATTTTTGAATATAATTTTTGGCAGCTTGCTCCATATAATAATTTATTCCCAATATTTTTCTTGCTTGGAATAATGCTTCTTCAATATTCTCATATTTTTTCCAGGATATTCTTCCTGCTATTTTTTGAGCAATTATTTCTTCAAATGATATATATATATGCCTGAAAATTTTCCTTCAAATAACACATATATAGGCTTTTGCTCAATGATTTCAGAATTCTCTGATATTGGTATTACCTCATTTATCATATGGAAATATTCAGAAAGGCTATTTAATATTGATAACATATAGTCTTTATCTTCACATTTTTTTATTATTATAATGATACCATAAATTATCTAATATACATTCTTACCTTTCATTGATAATTATATGTTCCTTTATCTTAAATTTGTATGACTTCGATGAGAATATTTTGAGCTTATTGCTAGCTCCGAAGCTGAAAAATTCTGTCTTATCAATATTCATTATTCTTCATTCCTACAAAATAGATGAGCGAGATAACAAGTCAGGTAATTTATTCTCTTTTCCTTTTATGTGTTCAAATATAGCTTTATAACCATTTCCAGTAATAATATCTTCAAATAAAACCCATCTTCTTGTAGAACTTTTCTTACTATTGATCTAATTGTGATACTTACATATAGCTTCACAACTGTTCTAAGCAGAAATTCTTTGAAGCTTAAATATAGTCTAAAGGAATTAATTGCATTGATTATTGCTAAAATTTCTCTGTCAGTATTATTTATAGTTTTTAATTTATAATTTCCTGAGGCATATCTACATATTTTTTCTTCTGTTTTTGATGAATATATTTATTTGGCTTTTGCTTTAGTATAGCACCCCATCCTAGTTGTGAAGCATCGGTCTCGATAATAAAATATTTGTTATCTAAAGGTAATTCTAGAGGTTTCAGTGTTTTTCACCTTATTTTTATTAACTTTACTAATTTTATGTCTTTAATTAAAATACCTTTGTCCATTTTTTCTTAATTTTGCATATAAGGGTCCGGCTAATTTTGCTAGATTATCTATGTAATTTCTTGCATAATTTACTATTCCTAGGAATTGTTGTAAAACCTTTTTTTCGTTCATGGCATCAGGGAACTGTAAAATCTTTTTTGCAATATGTTCTTGTAGATATATTTTTCCTTCTCCTATTTCATGACCAAGGAAATTTACTTTTTCTTTGCAGATCTCCATCTTCTTTTTAGATAAAATTAACCCATTTTGTTCTACCTTTCTGAAAAATATTTCAAGATGAGCAATATGTTCTTTATAAGATTTTGAGAATATTAAAACATCATCTATATATACTAATATGAATTCTTGGTTTTCATTAAATATATTTTGCATTTTTCTTTGAAATAATGCAGGTGCATTTTTTTAATCCAAATGGCATTACAAGCCATTCAAAATGTCCTTGAGGACAAGTAAATGTTGTCCATTTTATAGATTCTTCTGCCATTTTTACTTGGTAAAATCCAGCCTTTAGATCAAATTTAGAAAAATACTTACTCCCTTGTATTCTATTAATCCATTCTTGTTTGTTTGGAATATTATAAGCATCATCTATGGTATTATCATTTAGCCTTTTATAATTAATAACCATTCTTGATTTACCTCTAGCTATTTCAGAATGATTTCTAACTATAAAAGCGGTTGACCTATGTGGACTTCTACTTTCTCTTATTGCTCCTAACTTTAATAATTCTTCTATATGCATTTTAAATTCTTCTATATCTTTTGGAGTAGCTTCTATTGGATGAGTCCTGATTATATATTCTGGATTTATTATGTTTATTTTGCATATGATAGAATTTTTGTCCCAATGTTTCATAGGTATTTCTCCAATTATTTGGATATCTTCTAATCTTTGTACAATCTTCTCTATATCTTTTTTAGATTTTATATCTCTATACCAATTGGGTGAAAATGATCAGAACTTAATACAATCTACACAAGAATTTGTTATATAATATTCTTCTATATTTGCACTAAGCTCTTCTTTTGTTTCAGGAAATATGCTACTTTGAAAATCATTATTCGAATTTTTTTGGCGTTTCTGATTTTCTGGAATCGGAGATTTCGGTGTTTCACCACGCTTTCTTACTTCTGAAATATAAGGAATATTATCTTGGTATGGAATAAGCGTGATTCCTTGTTCATGTATAATTGTAGTTTGGAGTGAATATTGTAAGAATCTAAGGCCAATTATCATGTCGTCATTTATCATTGATAGGTTTCTTATTGTGATTTCATCTATTATATATTTAGTATTGTTTATGTATATTTCAACATTATATGCTAATTGATTATGAATCTTTTTTATTCCTGACATATCTGTGGATATTTCTGCTTCGCTATTGTCTATTGTTTGAACTATTTCTGGACATTTTATGAAGTATTTATCATGGATAATATTTTTTGTACATCCTGTGTCTACTAAAGCTAGAATTTTATATGTAATATTTGGCTTTAGTTTTATTTTTACCGGGATCCTTATTCCCACTATATCTTTAAAGGGTAATTTAACTATATATTTATTTCCAAAATTTGTTATAGCATCTTTTAACTGGGTTATTTTAGCTCCTTTGTTATTCTTTAATATTATAGTTTGTTCTTTAAGTTCATTGTTCTCTATAATTTCTTTGTTTTGCGGTTTATAAAATTCTTTTATTTGTACTGTTGTTACATTATTTAAATTAGGTAAACTTATAGAATCTTTATTTTGTTCTAAGTTATCTTACAAATTTTTCTTTAATACATATATTTTTAGAAAATTTTCTTCTTCTTTATAACCTTTTAATTTTGGATTTTTATTTGTTTCCATTGTTTTCTTCACTTTCTTTTTGTTCTTTAATATCTTCAATCTTTATTTCAATCTTAACGCTAGATTGTTTTACTTTATCATATTGTATCTTAATATTTTCTAAAGCTAATTCTTTATCCTTTTTTAACTTATTTAGTTTATCTAATTCTCTAATAAAATATAGTTCTTTTTCTCTTATTTTAGGCCATTCACTTTTCCATGTTTTATTATATTCCTCCTTTACTTGTTTTATTTTGTTTTCATAATGTTTTAGCTTATCATCAAAATCTAAATTTTGACCAAATTTAGATACATTATGACTTCTATTATCCTTTATATTTTTATTTTCACCTTTTGTCGTTTTTAAAGGTCTAATATCCTTTCTTACTATCTGTAGAATTTTTTCTCCTGTACTGAGGCTTCTAAAGATATCCATATATCTGAATTTATGTCTTTAGTGGATGAACTAATCCTGATGAGGCTAGAACTATCTCTTTATTTCTTTCTTCAGTGTCAAATTTATTCAACATTTGGACAAGTAATTGAAGGATAGTATTATTTTGTCTTATAATTACCTTAGAATCTTCTTTAGGTGATTCGTAGTTTGAGAAACCAATAGGATGCTTACGATATTTCTCCGTTTCTTCTAAAGCTTTAGAATATTCTGACATACAATTAAGAGAGAACCAAGGTTTTTACTTCTTCTATCAAATTCTTAATATTAGTAACTTCTTGATCTAGAATTTTAAGTTCTTCTGCTCCTGTCTTAACGGTCTTTTTGTCTAAATTTCCCAAAGGGTCTAATTTCTTTGATATTAAAAATACTTCTTCTTTAATATAATCACTATTATGAATAATTTTATTATATTGCACCTTACTTTCTTCTAGTATTTGTAAAGCTAAATTTAAATTATTATTTATGAGCAAATATTTATCAGCTAACTGACTATGTTCTTTATATAACTTTTCAAACTTTATTTCTAACTCGTCTTGCCTTTTCCCCCAAATTAGATAAAAGTTATATAAAAGATCAACTATCAAGTTCAATTGGCTATGCTGAGTATGCCAACTATCAAGTTCAGACGGGTTTATTCTGCACTTTATATTGATATTGTCCTTTGTACCGATATTCTTCCCAGAAGGAACTTCTAGGTTTAAATATTTTAGTTTTTCAATGATGAACCAGGCTCTGATACCAATAATATCAGATAATGACAGCGATGATAACAACGAATGAAGAAATCAAGACAATATCGGTACAAAGGACAATATCAATACCGATATTGTCCTAAAAAAAGTTACAAAAAAAATAGAGAATACTATTCGAAAATACTATCCACTAATTACTATTCACTGTACTATTCAATATTCGCAACACTATTTGCAACATACTATTCATTGAATAGTAACCAGAATATTATTGAACGAAAGTGCATCCACCTTTGCACCCACTTGGTCAATATAATATTTGTGAGGTACAACCAAGCACTATATCTTTAATTTTCCTTATTATCTAATTAGAATCACCATTAATCTGTATCATTATCTTATAATATTGCGAATATCTTTTAATCTTGGTATTAGAATTAATCTTAGTATATAATAATTAATCTTGGTATATTATTGGTATATATATGATCTTTCCTCCATGATTATAAATGAATAAGGAGGTGTCAGCACGAGAAGACACAAAACCCAGCTCCTGTAACTTAGAACTCAACCTTGAATACCATGCTTGAGGTGACTACTTCAGACCATATAACGCCTTGTCGAGTTTGCATAAATGATTTGGAAATTTTGGATGCTCATATCCAGGTGGCTGCCTCATGAACACATCCTCTTCTAGAATGTCGTGAAGACATGCATTCTGTACATCTAATTGTCGCAAGCACCATTGATGAGATATAGCAATTGATAGTATGAGCCGAATTGTGGTTGACTTCACCACTGGACTGAAAGTATCTTCATAGTCAATCCCAAATCTTTGTTTGAATTCTTTTGCTACTAGCCGAGCTTTATGTCAATCAATTGAGCCGTCTGCTTTTCTTTTTAATTTGAACACCCATTTGCAATCAATGATGTTTCAGCTATGATCAGAAGGAATGAGATGCCAAATCTGGTTCTTCAATAGGGCTATGAACTCTTGATCCACTGCATTTTTCCAACAAGGTTCTTTTAGAGCTGCCAAATGAAATGTGGGCTCTACTGTAATTAGATTAGCATGTTTTCTTCTAACAAGATCATACCGAATCATTCCATCATTGAACTCCTTTGGTTTCCGAACACCATCCCTTAATCGTGTTTGCATAGGATGTCTTACTGGTTCAACAACCGCAGTACTACTGTTGCTGCTATTATCACGCGTGCTATCGCTGCTGTTTACATCACCTGTTGTCGGCAAAACAGACAGCGCTGATGCTGAAACCGACAAAGGAGAAGGAGAATCCTGCAAATCATCATGAATAACTTCCAACACAAGAATAGTAGGCAAAACAAGATATTGTGTATGTGCCTAGCTATATGGTCTCCCCCACCATCCACATTGTCCATACTTGGAAAAGAAGATGGAGTAGATAGAGGTGGAAGAAGAACTTGGTCTAAAAGAGACCGACTTTCAAATGATTTGGACAGATCAGAAAACGGAAACACATTCTCATAAAAAATAACATCTCGAGAGATGTAAACTCGACCGGTGGGAGGATAGAGGCACTTATATCCTTTTGTGATGGCTACTGTATCCGAGAAACACACATCTTTTGATCTGAATTGAAGTTTTCTTTCATTGTAGAGATGTAGACATGGCCAACATGCACAACTGAAGCTTTTCAAAAAACTATAATATGGTTTTGTACCTAGTAGGAGTTCTAAAGGAGTGGATGACTTTATCACTTTACTAGGTAATCTTTTTATAAGAAAGCATGCAGTTTGAAAAGCTTCATCCCAAAATCTTACTAGCATAGATGCTTGAGCTAGTAAGGATAATTCTACTTCGACGATGTGCATATGTTTCCTCTTAGCTGAGCCATTTTGTTGATGTGAGTGAGGACATGAGACATTGTGAGATATGCCAATTTTTTTGAAACAGAGAATGTAATTTCTGATACTCCTCTCCCCAATTTGATTGAACATGGATGATTTTTCTATTTAGTAATCTTTCCACATAAGACTGAAATTGAATAAAACACTTTTCAACTCTAGATTTGTTCTTAAGAAGATAGATCTAGGTAAATTTGCTTAAATCATCTATAAAACTTACATAATATCTATAACCTCCGGCTGAGATGCACGCAGGCCCCCAGACATCAGAGAAGATACGATCTAAGGGAGATGATGAAACATGTTCTGAATGGGAATAGGGTAGTTAATGGCTTTTGCCCTGCTGACAAGCATCGCAGACAGTGACTATAGGACTGAAGAACTTGATCGACTACTATGAAGGAAGGATGACCCAACCGACAATGCCATTGTTCACTACTGGGTTTGATAGCTTATAAAACCTTCTTTTTCTGGATTTGACTTCTTTGAAGAAGACAGAGGGTATAAACCTCCTTCACTGGGTCCTTGAAGAAAAACGTTCTTCGTGACACAGTCCTTGATAAGAAAGAAGTTAGGATGAAATTCCAGAAAAACATCATTATCTGTGGTAAGTCGATTTACAGAGAGAAGGTTTTTCTGTGTGTTTGGAACATGAATGATATTTCTTAGGATCAAATAATTATATGGAGTATGAATTCTGGATTGACCAATATGAGCTATCAACATACTTGAACCATTTGCGATGTGGACTTGATCCTTGCTGAAATATTTTTCACGAACAACAAGCTTGTCCAATTCGCTTGTTATGTGGTCGTTGCACCGTTGTCCAGATACCGTGATGGATCTACTGAGTATGATCCAACGGTAAAGAGCTACCATACGATGATCCTCGGATTGATAGGAGTGATTGAATCGATGATAGCATTTGAGTGTTGCATGTCCGCTTTCTTGCACTTGGCATAAAGGCACTGCTTTCTCGCAGATTTATTGTTGTTATTGTTGGAGAAGTGTTGGTTTGGTTGTTGGTGTTGTAATTTTGGCCACCACCATGGCGACCATGGCCTCGACCAAATCCTCCTCGCGTGATCTTTGTGCTAACCGATGATCCTGTTGATCCTCCAACCTGATATGTTGCATTATTGTGGTCCTATCACAACTCATAATTCAACATATTTGTGTATAGGTCATCGAGTCCAATCGGATTTGTTTGTGTGGAAAGTGAAGCAACTGGGGATCATAATCAAGATCGAGCCCGCATGTATGTAGATGACGATTTCTTCTTCTTCGAGAGAACGCCGAGCAGCCTCAAGAGAGTCACTAGACTTTTGACTTTGTTGAAGTAATCAACAATGGAGAGATCTTTCTTTTGCATTGTGGCGAGTTGTTGCTTGATTTGAATCATCCTTGCTCGATTGTGACGCAAACATTCACAGAACAAAACCGGATTACACAATAGACTAAAGACTAAATATCTTAACAAAGTGAGTACCGCCTAGTGTGCCTTCCACGAATAGGTGCAAATGACAATGTGTGATGTCCATTCATATCTTCAGAGTTCCTCCGAATTACACCGTAGTGCTACTTAGATTAATTTCCCTCGGTTCATGTACTATTTTCATCAATTCTCGCTCCACTTCGAACTCATGGATTCTTGCTCTTCGCTATTGCTTCTATGTTCCTATTCGGACTCTAGACGATGAATTAGAGGGTTCTACGGTAGGAGTCCTAGTTTACCCACCCATAAGACATTTCATCATACCTTCCATATTGTCGATCTTCTTTGGGAGATATCATCCACCCGTCCACTTTCTCTTGAACCACCGCAATCTATTTCTACACTTGATCGATCCCGGTATATGCCTCTACGATTTCTCGCTGAGCACGGACGCCTCTAAACTTTCACTCGGCTCCACCTACGTGCCCCACGAGTCATTCCCACTTAGATTTGAGGGGTTTGTTCAGAATTTACGATGGAACTCATCACCAACCCTCCTACCCTTAGATCTCTTCTCGCTAACCGATTCAAGAACCAAAGTTGGGGATTATACAAAGGAGAAACTCACCAACCCTCGATTTTGAACTAATTTGCCACCAAAATGCTCTTCCGCCAAGGAAAAGCGGCCTCATACCAATTTGTCAGATCTTCGAATTTGGGGATAACTTCACTCATGATTCAAATCCAATCTCATATAAAAGGAAGTAAAAGAACTAAAGCTAAGCTATGAAATATCTAGATGTAATATCCCGCTTAAAAATAAAACAAATAAGTGATTAGTACTGAAATTAAATAGAATTAGAAAAGAAAAATTCAAAAGTTAGAAAGAGTATTAGAACTCTGCCTTCTGCCCATAGCTTTTTGGCCCAACCGAGGAACCACTTAAAAGGGGAGGCAAACCTAGCCCTACATTGTAGTGGAGTATCAGAGCACGACGCCTTCAGAGCCGCCGCACCGTAGCACCTCCTCCCATGGCAGCCCCTCCCCGCCTTGGCAGCCTCCTCCACCGGCGCCTCCCCGCACCGACTCTCCCCGGCACGACTCCTCGCCGGCCATGGGAGGAGGAAGGAGGTGAGTAGAGGAGGCCATCTTGGGGTGGAGATCGTCGCCGCTTCACGCTGCTCGTCAAGGGTAACCTCTGTCCCATCGTCTAGATGTTTAATTGTTGTTTTTCTAGCAATGTCGGGTTTAGATCGCGTTCTGTCTAGATTAGTGCGTGGCTGTTTTCGTATCCTTAGAAGTAGAATCTGGAGACCCCATCTCCTAGAGATATGTGGGTTTGTTCTTAGGTTTAAGTGGCCGCCAAGAACGCCCAAACCGATTAACGGTTAGAAAGTTATGATTTGTTTAGTGCTGCTGTCCCAAAATCCTGACGAGAATCTGCAGTTAACTTGTTAATTAAGTAAGAATTTGATAAGTGCCGAATTGGAACTTGGGATCTCCTAGAGAGTTGTAGGATATCTCATTATCTTTAATTGCCGACAAGAATCACGTCATTTGGACCTCTGTAGCAAAAGTTATGATTTTATTCTTATTGGGTCTATGCTGTGGAATGGTTGCTGGTCTGACAGGTTTTAGTGTTTCGACCTAAGCGTATATTTAGAGGACAAATCAGAGGGTCTCGCCATAACGAAAATGTAGATAATCCTTCCAGCTTTCAGGAAAAGTAAAGATCATGAAATTCGGATGAATGTATAGAAAGTTATGATAGTTTTTTGTTGCTGTCCAGAGACCCGACGCAAAAATTGATGCTTTGTTGAATGGCTTGGTAGGGCTAGTAAAGGACGAATCAGAGAACCTCACCAACTAGGTTTAGAAGGGAATTCAATAAACTTTTCAGAATGTCCAAGATCACTTCATTTGGATTTCTGTACAAGAAGTTATGATTTTTCAAGGGGCTGTTCTCTGAAAGGAAATCGCAAACCGATAATAGAGTCGGGATCGCACGAGTGGACGATGAGTTCATTTGTGATTACAGTTTTGTTATTAGACCTACATGGTAGCCTTAGCATGTCTCATTTATATGTCCAGTGTGGGTTTGGCTCGGGAGCAGTACCTTATCCTCGACATCCACCTTCGCACGGTTGAGGCAAGTACAATTTTAGTAGATGATGTTGAATGAGTGTTGAATTGATTGTTTGTGGTGAATGTCATTGTTTAGTTAGTTTGAGTATGGAAGTGGCTTATATATGATCCTCGTTACTGAAATGCATCTCTATGATGAAGTATGCTTATGAATGTTTTTGTTACTCAGACAAGTGCATTAAGGAATAGCATTGAACTTATTGAGTGGAGTCTTGTGTTATATTAGATAATGTTTGGTGTGAACCATGAATGTCATATGATGTAAAAATTATAGTTCGTGCGTAGTGGTGCATATGTTATATACTACGCATTGATGTTGGAAAAGTATGATACCTAAGGATGAGAAAGTTGTATTATGAATAGTCTACTTGTATGCCATGAAGATGTGAATGCATTTGTTCATTTATTGTTCTTATTGAAATTGCATACACACGCATCATGTTGGCATTTGTGGGCTCGGTCACGAGTTGACCATGCTATTGTTGAGATCCCCGTCATAATGATGACGGCAAAGATCCCCATGCTCGTGGAGCATGGGCTCAGATCCCCACATTGGTGGTATGTGGGCACTGGTCCCGTGCTAGAAGGCACGGTGCATGGGTGCATTGACGGATGCACACCGCACATGTGTAATGCTAAGAGACAAAGTAAAGGATAAAGTGAAAGTTGAGCATACCGCATAGCATGTGCATGGTTTATCCTAAATGTTGTGAAGTGTATTGAGTTGTTGAATTACCATTAAGAATGTTGTCTTTGATTATAGTGTACTTGTTTGAGTCATCGAACTCACCCTTGTTGTTGTTGTTTGTTTAGGTACCTCTCAAAAGGGGCGACATGCATGGGAGGGCATAGTTATAGTTTTGAAGCAACGCCACGAACATTGAGATTATAATTCAATAAAGTTAATCATGCTTAAATAATGAATAAACCGCTTAAGGGCTTTTCTTTGGTTATGCCTTACGTTGGATTTGTGTAATAGCGTTGATTAGCATAATATGGATGTCTTTATGATTATGTTTTGAATTGAAGACCTGTTAATTGATTATTGTTATTGTTTCTTGTGCGAACCTCCGGTGTGATTATTTATACAAAGGAGGTTCTCATTAAATTTTTGTAAAGTGCCTTAGAATTACTTTGTTTTATGCTATTATGGTAGCATTCCGTGCTCATGATGGGTCAGGTGTTACAATTGGTATCGAGAGGGCTTTAGGTCCGTGGTAGTTGAAATATTAAATTGACACACTGTGTATGAGGTGGGTTGGGTTTTTGCATTGCATATACGCTCGTTATGTTGTATTGTTGATCTCATATGATCGATATATCTATAGTATTATACCAAGGTTATTAGGTGTGGGATAACCCATATTGAGAGATTGGGGTCGTGGTTGTGGCCCCTGGCTTTACCAAAGCTACACTACCGCTCATAGTAGGGTAATAGTGAGTATCTTTGGAGAGGTTGTTCTCTTTCCTAATTTTGATTTGGTCTACTCGTTCAATCGTGCTTGATGAATTTCTCTTGGATTAGTAGTTCCTTCCGTTGATGCTTTCCACTCGATTTAATTTGACCCTTTAAAGCAAGCCTTGTTCTTCCAACTGTTGAGCCGCTTGCGCTGATGGGTTTCAATTGTTTTATAGAGCAAATGTTGTTTTTCTACCACTTGAGCTATTCTTGCTATTTGTGAATGTCGTCATTGGAAATTTTGTTCCTTATTATGAGAGTTCTACCTTCTTGTTGGCACACTTGACCCATTTATTCGCTTGGCATTATGTAATGAAAGTTTTTTGTTGCAAGTTCCTTAACTCGTGAAACCTTTGGCTTATGTATTTCTCTTGGATTATTTCGAGTGATTAAGTTCTATGCCTCTTTTCTAAAAAAAAAAAGTTAAAACTCATTGCGGTGTCTTGTTGTGATTAAATGGGAGGTGGTAATCATCTAGATTAATTGTTATAGCATAAATTATCAAGAAGGGACATTTATGTGGAGCATAATTGGTTTTAACCTGAGCTTTGTAATTGAAGTTGATTAAGTGGATGTTGTCTTTTAGTAGTTCTTGATGAACTGTGAGTAAAGGTATGCTTATACCTACTAGGAATCTGAGATTTATTAAAAAAATGTGAGGTATTGATGATCTTATATAATCACAAGATTGAAACCTACATTATATCGGATTAGAGGAATGTTGAGGTAGTACTCAGAAAACGGTGATTAAAGGAGATGGTGTTATTAAATCTTTAGTTAAACCCTAAGTATATAGTGGAATGTTGACTTTGTGTTCATAAATGGATAGGTGATGGTAAACAAATAAGTAGGGCCCTATGAGCATACGTGATGAATACCATTGTCGATTGTTAGTGATAGATGAAGTGTGTGTTGAGCAAAGACTAATAGTTGGATGGATAAATGATAAGTGATATCTCAAATCGTGTTTTGCGAAATTGTTATTTGATAAGCATGATGTTGTTGAAAGAGGTTTATTTTAACCGTATGGGTTGTATTTCTTTGGAGAGGTTGAAGATGGATCAGAGGCTCTGATGACTTTCACTAAGAGTGTATTATTTCGTTGTTAATGTGATTGTCAATAAGGGATTATGAAGATAATAGTGAATGTTTTGTATGAAGGATTGGATCGCTTTCGATACACGGATTAGGTGAAAAGGTTTCTAGTTTTGGGTCCGGGATCTTTCGACCTCATGTTGATATGGTAACCGAATTTGTTTTGAGCAACATGAAATGTTGAGAGGTTTTTTAGCCCCTAGTGATCCGTATGATGTGGTCTTCAAATCTCTTCTTGGTGGAGTTGGCATGGTGATTGCACCCAAAGAAAGTTGCTTTCTTTGTTAAAGGAAAATGGAGTCAAGTTTTGTAACTTGTCGTTATTGAAGTTTGTTTAAAGATTTTGATCTTACTCATAAGAGTTTTTCCCGAATCTCAAAAGCAAAGTTTTATTTCCGCTTGAGGCTTGTTATTCTCGCTTGTGGGACGTGTGCCTCAATTATGATTTTATCAGCTTATTCTCGAGATCATTGTTATTTGATTGTCTCTCTTGATCTTCTAATTACCGTAAGTGGTAACGCTTTCCTTCGCGCTGAAATTTATTTCTATTTGCCTCTTCTTCTAAGAAAGGGTTAATCGAACTAAGTTGCAAAGTATCTTCTGATGTGATCCGCAATGAAATAGTGGTGGTCTAGTGGATGACCCGTGAACCTTTGGGAGAGGCATTGAGTAATAAATTGGTTTATTGAACCTTAGAGAGGATTTGATTTAAATAGGTGTTTGACTTTGGAGTTAACAGATTTCGTGGTCGCAACTAGGAGGACCTATAGCGAGATGTGGTCCAAGGTTGCGCACAATGTGGCGTAACATTAGAGTTAGCAAGTATGGATAACTTGATCAAGAACATATTTATGTATGGATGTTAGTGATTGAGTATGTTTGAATCCTAGTCAATTAGTTAGGTTTTGTGAATGGGTATATTGTGGTCGAGTAGCCGCTTTTGCTTGGTGTGGGTTGGAGAAGGTCTAAGATTGATGAAACGAGTTAACTTGAGTGGTTACTTGATTGGTGACGAATGCTAACATTAATAACTAAGGTTATTGTTGAGTGTATGAAATTGAGTCTTCAGATCCGAGGTTACCTATCAAGAATACCAAAATTTATTGTAAGAGTCTTAGAGGTTGAATTGGGTTTTACATTTTCACGCTAGCATCTTGGTTCCCGTGATTAGGTTCCAAGAGATATGGTGAACTTTGATAGAATCTTTGGATGCACTAAATGAGCGTGAATGTGGTAAATTTCAAGTCGATTATCCCTAAAAGATTGAGATGATGTGATTGTATGTAAATCTATATTGTGGTGTGTTGGGAATTATTTATCAAAGTAATTCCTTTGTGTAGAGAAGTTGATCGAGTATGTTATTATGGGTTGGAAGAGTCTCTCTACATAGGCGTGGAATATGTGTTCACCTTGAGCATAGCTTTGAGGTTGCCAAACTAAAGGAAACGAATTAGTATGTTATGTGATGATTGGAATCTCATGGTTTAAGAGAAAATTGAAGTCTTACAAGAAAGTTTTAAAAAGGGTATTATTCTCTGATAATGAAATGTTTCCTGGTTTTATTTGAGCATAGTCTCTATGACAGGTGCCAAATATAAATTGGGAAAATTCTCCTTGGTTTGCCTGATTCTTTTTGGTTTAAAAAAAATGGTTATTTTGGTCATTTGAGTGATTTCGCCTCTCGCTATTGTGGTGTTTGCTGGCAACCTGCCAACTTGAAAGGTGGAAAAGTTTTCTTGATATATTTATTGATTTTGGATTGAGCTTTTCTAGTGGGAGATGGTTTTGAGTTGGATGCATTATGACAACTTGTTTTTCCGTTGAGTTCTTCGGATAAGTGAGTTGGTAGGCGAGTTCTTTGTACGTCCCTTGTCAAAGGAGATGCTGCTTGCATAGGTAAAGTGATCGGCTGAGAGTTGGAATTAGAGTTCCGTGTGTTTTTGTGCAGATGGTGTAATTCGGTACAAAAGGGAAGTTTAACCAAAGGTGTGTTGGATAGGTTCCGATAGTTACTGAGTTTTGTAGATTGGCGATCGTTAGGACCATTTCGAGTACATGCGCGAGTACGCAATGTCTTGTATATTCTCGTGCCGAGTGAGTACATGAGAGGTCAAGTTTGAGATTTTGTTAGAGCCACACAACAAATAAGAACCTACCTTGAGTCCCGTATGTTGAGTGTACTGTAAAGGTCGAGACTAGTGTTGAGGTGTAAGAGGTTAGTATCCGTCAAGGCGATGTGATCCCATAAGTCCGAGAGGAAGCAACTTGTGAATTGGAATCTTGTATGAGCGAATGTAATACGAGTTGTTTACTTGAGCACGTGTTAATTGTGATTAATTTTAGTGTGGTGTTCTTGCAAATAGAACGACAAGTAGAATTCGGGTCGAATTGCTTAAGGGGGTAGAATGTAATATCCCGCTTAAAAATAAAACAAATAAGTGATTAGTACTGAAATTAAATAGAATTAGAAAAGAAAAATTCGAAGTTAGAAAGAGTATTAGAACTCTGCCTTCTGCCCATAGCTTTTTGGCCCAACCGAGGAACCACTTAAAGGGGAGGCAAACCCTAGCCCTACATTGTAGTGGAGCATCAGAGCACGCACGCTACAAAGAGCCGCCGCGACCGTAGCACCTCCTCCCATGGCAGCCCTCTCCCGCCTGGCGCCTCCACCGCGCGCCTCCCGCACGACTCTCCCGGTGCACGACTCCCGCCGCCGCCATGGGAGGAGGAAGGAGGTGAGTAGAGGAGGCCGCCTTGGGGTGGAGATCGCCGTCGCTCACGCTGTTCGTCAAGGGTAACCGCTGTCCCATCGTCTAGATGTTTAATTGTTGTTTTTCTAGCAATGTCGGGTTTAGATCGCGTTCTGTCCAGATTAGTGCGTGGCTGTTTTCGTATCATTAGAAGTAGAATCTGAGACCCCATCTCCTAGAGATATGTGGGGTTTGTTCTTAGGTTTAAGTGGCTGCCAAGAACGCCCAAATCCGATTAACGGTTAAAAGTTATGATTTGTTTAGTGCTGCTGTCCCAAAATCCGACGAGAATCTGTAGTTAACTTGTTAATTAAGTAAGAATTTGATAAGTGCCGAATTGGAACTTGGGATCTCCTAGAGAGTTGTAGGATATCTCGTTATCTTTCATTGCCGACAAGAATCACGTCATTTGGACCTCTGTAGCAAAAGTTATGATTTTATTCTTATTGGGTCTATGCTGTGGAATGGTTGCTGGTCCTGACAGGTTTTAGTGTTTCGACCTAACGTATATTTAGAGGACAAATCAGAGGGTCTCGCCATAACGAAAATGTAGATAATCCTTCCAGCTTTCAGGAAAAGTAAAGATCATGAAATTCGGATGAATGTATAGAAAGTTATGATAGTTTTATTGTTGCTGTCCGAGACCCGACGCAAAAATTGATGCTTTGTTGAATGGCTTGGTAGGGCTAGTAAAGGGCCGAATCAGAGAACCTCACCAACTAGGTTTAGAAGGGGAATTCAATAAACTTTTCAGAATGTCCAAGATCACTTCATTTGGATTTCTGTACAAGAAGTTATGATTTTTTCGAAGGGGGCTGTTCTCTGAAAGGAAATCTGCAAATGATAATAGAGTCGGGATCGCGTCGAGTGGACGATGAGTTCATTTGTGATTACAGCTTTGTTATTAGACCTACATGGTAGCCTTAGCATGTCTCATTTATATGTCCAGTGTGGGTTTGGCTCCGGAGCAGTACTTTATCCTCGACATCCACCTTCGCACGGTTGAGGCAAGTACAATTTTAGTAGACAGATGTTGAATGAGTGTTGAATTGATTGTTTGTGGTGAATGTCGCTGTTTAGTTAGTTTGAGTATGGAAGTGGCTTATATATGATCCTGTTATTCAAATGCATCTCTATGATGAAGTATGCTTATGAATGTTTTTGTTACTGTATTGCAAGTGCATTAAGGAATAGCATTGAACTTATTGAGTGGAGTCTTGTGTTATATTAGATAATGTTTGGTGTGAACCATGAATGTTTGTTATGATGTAAAATTATAGTTCAGTGCGTAGTGGTGCATATGTTATATACTACGCATTGATGTTGGAAAAGTATGATACCTAAGGATGAGAAAGTTGTATTATGAATAGTCTACTTGTATGCCATGAAGATGTGAATGCATTTGTTCATTTATTGTTCTTATTGAAATTGCATACACACGCATCATGTTGGCATTTGTGGGCTCGGTCACGAGTTGACCATGCTATTGTTGAGATCCCCGTCATAATGATGACGGGCAAAGATCCCATGCTCGTGGAGCATGGGCCAGATCCCCACATTGGTGGTATGTGGGCATTGGTCCCTGTGCTAGAAGGCATGTGCATGGTGTGCATTGACGGATGCACACCGCATTACAGTGTAATGCTAAGAGACAAAGTAAAGGATAAAGTGAAAGTTGAGCATACCGCATAGCATGTGCATGGTTTATCCTAAATGTTGTGAAGTGTATTGAGTTGTTGAATTACCATTAAGAATGTTGTCTTTGATTATAGTGTACTTGGCCGAGTCATCGAACTCACCTTGTTGTTGTTGTTTGTTTAGGTACCTCTCAAAAGGGCGTGACATGCATGGGAGGGCATAGTTATAGTTTTGAAGCACCGCCACGAACATTGAGATTATAATTCAATAAAGTTAATCATGCTTAAATAACTGAATAAACCGCTAAGGGCTTCTCTTTGGTTATGCCTTATGTTGGATTTGTGTAATAGCGTTGATTAGCATAATATGGATGTCTTTATGATTATGTTTTGAATTGAAGACTGGTTAATTGATTATTGTTATTGTTTCTTGTGCGAACCTCCAGTATGATTATTTATACAAAGGAGGTTCTCACAAATTTTTGTAAAGTGCCTTAGAATTACTTTGTTTTATGCTATTATGGTAGTATTCCAGGCTCATGATGGGCTGGGGTGTTACACTAGAGATAATATCAATGATAATATTCGCGATGTGTTTTCCATGGTGCCATTCTGCTTTATAGCCACTTACAGCAAGGAATTTACCCCATAAGTGAAAGCTACAGGTTTAACGACAAAAGTGACAATTTAACCAACTTAACTGAGCATAGTAAAGACTGAAACACCACTTAGCCATTGATCTCCCGCGAAGAGTTACTGAGCACGCTCCACCGTTGGATCTTCATAATCCCAGCTGAAACGTTATTTTCCTTGCCTCCTGCACTTTCGACTAGATGCTTTTTGCACGGCATGAGTTATGAGTATTATGTAATGCAATAACGTAGATTTGATTGAAGCATAAGATATCTAAGATCGAAGCCCAAGCAACTATCGCTCCAGATAGCTTCTGGGGTAGGTCCTGGGTAGTCTAGATAGCTCTAGGGGAAGGTCCTGGGTAGTTCAGATAGGTCCACGTAAATGCTCCTAGAGGAGGTCCTGGATGGTCCAGATAGCTCCTAGGAGAGGTCTTGGGTGGTCCAGATTGGTCCACGTAGGCGCTCCTGGGGAGGTCCCAGGTGGTTCAAATAGGTACTAGGGGAGGTCCCAGGTGGTTCAGATTGGTCCACGTAGGTGTTCCTGGGGAGGTCCTGAATGGTCCAAATAGGTACTAGGGGAGATACTGGGTGATCTAGATTGGTCCACGTAGGTGCTACTGGGGGAGGTCTTGGAGGAGGTCTGGGGGAGGTCGTGGAGGGAGGTCTTGAGGAGGTCCTGGGGAGGTTCTGAGAAGGTCTTAGGGGGAGAGCCTGGGGAGGTCCTAGGGGGAGGTCCTGGATGGAGGTTCTGGAGGAAGTCCTGGGGAGATCCTGTGAAGGTCTTGAGGAGAGGTTCGGAGGAGGTCCTGGGAGAGAGTTCCTGGAGGAGGTCCTAGGGAGGTTCTGAGGAGGTCGTGAGGAGGTCCTGAGGAGGTTCTGGGGAGGTCTTGGATAGAGGTCCTGGATGGAGATCCTGGGGAGGTCGTGAGGAGAGGTTCTGGAGGGAGGTCCTGAGGGGAGGTTCTGGAGGGAGGTCTTGGAGGAGGTTCCGGGGAGGTCCTGAGGAAGTCCTAGGGAGGTCCTAGAGGGTCCTGGGGAGGTGCTGAGAAGGTTCCAGAGAGGTCCTGGATGAGATCCTAGGGAGCATCTGTACATATATACTATGTAAGATACATAATTCATTGTTGGACAATAATGTCTACGTAATCATCCAAGCTATGGATAGCAAAGGAAAATTCATTCTGCATCTAAGGCTAGGTAATCATCCATACACATGTACTATGTAAGCTACATAATTCACTCGCAACTAAGGGAAACATTGAAACGTAATTCCAAGCTATGGAGAGGAAAGGAAAAAACATTTTGCATCTAAGGCTAAGGAGCATACATACATATCTACTATGTAAGCTACATAATTCATTGGCCAGTAAGTAAAACAACGAAGCATAATTACGTGAGGCTAAAAGGTATTATACATTGAAAGATAACACAGTATGAGGCAAACGAATCTACAGGAACTAATGAAATAAAATGAGCCTCTGGTCACGTTCAGCACAGCAAAACCGTATGACGCGATTCTAATAGCGTAAACACATAGTGATTCAAAACCAATTTAAGTGAAAAATTGGGAACTCTAATAGCGAGACAGCAATATCCGGACAGGCATGGCTCGGGAATATGGTTATTGGATAATACTTTCCCTTTCAATACCTGCAAAGTGCTTGATTCGTACATAACAACCTTATCAAACAGGCTAACACCCAATGGTCCAGTAAACTCACGCCTAATAACTTGATTCTAATCTTTTGCTAAATCATATATAACAATCTTATACAAAACAATAAAACGCGACGTAAGTAGTAAACACGTATAAACACTGGAGTATATATACAATAAAAGGACTGGTTATTTATAGTAGATAGAGCCTATGCTCTATACATGCAGGTTCTAGATAACTCTGTGAAGATTAGATCTAAATGAATTTATTTATTTTTGAATATTAGGATTCAACATGACATAACGCATAAGACAAATATTCATGAAACAAAAGATGCATATAACAAACATTAATAGAGCATAATTAATACCCTGACAACCATACCAAGGGTATCAGCACAAAATATATATTAAACTAAAACATTTGCCTAAAACTGCATGCTATCTTGTGTGAAAAACAGAGAAGTAATTATAAAAACGTACACTTAAGAATACGTTAGAGTGGAGAAGATGACATTTCTGAGGATTCCTGTGCATCTTTTGAAGACTCTTGAGTATATGGATTTTGCACGTGCGCTTTCAATCTTCCATTGCTTTCCATCTCAATTGTATCCACAATCGATCTCGCACCAACAATTTCTTGATCGAATACACTATCAACTTCTGAGAGGGCAGTATGTACATCAAATTGTTGCTAACCACTTGTTTTCTTAGGGACATCATGTAATGTATCTACACCTTTCTCTGTGTGCAAGACAATTAGGTATAGCCAAATCCTATCTTGCTTACTACTCTGGAAGAATGCAACTTGAAAACCAACATCCTCGATAGGCTAAACAATTGCATCCTAAATAAGGCAATATATCTGGGAAGCAATATAACAATTTTCTAGAGCCAAAGAATAGTGCAATTAACTAGCTTTAGTGCAAGAACCAGGCATCAAAACTGGAGTGAGACCTAGCATATGAGAATCAGTGTATAGATCGGAGTTAAACCTTTGGAGGATAAAAATGAAAGTTTAGAGAAGTAATATAATAGTTTGCACTTTTCTTGGGAAGCATTTGCAACATGCGGTTGCAAAGTGCAATACCAAATGCAGACACTAAGCTAGTTTGTATGAACAGAACAGTGTATAAACACACGCGCAGGCTCTCGTTATATGTATATGCATCTTAGACGTAAATATGATATAATAGCTTGAATAAACTAAATTCCATAAGCTTAGCAAGCATCTTGTCTATTGTATTCAAAGCTTCCTAAAAGTCTTCTTATCTATAGTGAAGTAGTAACAGAAATATGCAGGATTCTACTTAAAGCGAGTAATAATCACTACAGTATGGTATAGCTAAATGAAGCGTTGTAAGAGACTTTAGAAGCCTATATAATTTGTCTATACAGGTATGTACGTAGATGTTCGTTTTGGTTGAGCAAGAACAACATAAATTGTAGAGGTTGTATGTAAATTTTGAAACGACGTTGCCTAATGTAATGTATATATCGAATTGAGTCTTTCATGTAAAATTATGAGACATACCTCTGTGTCGGTGGCCTGTTTCGCAGATTCACGATCAGTAAATAAGGTTCTATGAACAGGGTGTGACACAGGATTTTTTTTGGCTGCATTCAACAATATATAGTTATGGCTTCAACAATATCAAAAAAATGATGGCAACTACAGTAGAGCGGCATCATAAAATAGAAGATGTTATATCTAAAGATAAATACCTGGAGGAAGTGCTTATTGAAGCTTTTTGTTTTTTCCACTGAGGACGGTGTAGTTCGAGGATGATCATCACTGACCTGTTACAATAACAGTTGTTACGTTGATGAAGAGGTAGATTTCTTGCTCTATTAATGTGCATGATGACGACTGTAATGTATATATAATGTCTAAATAATTAGATAGCGTTAACAGTGAATGTGCTATGGAAGCTACTAGTAAAGAGAACTTGTAAAATCTAATTTGAATGGCTATATTCTGAGGTACGAATAGTAACAGCGAGTTCGATGCATAACCCGATCCTTAACCACAGTATTATCCTAAGATCTAAAGAAAAAGCGAACTCAAGAATATTTAGAGTGTAATACTGGAGTTTTCTAAACTGAATTAAATAATTGCAATGTTTAGTAAAATCAGAGAGATCTAACTATGAAATTGATAATCCGTCTTCTTATCTATAGTGAAGTAGTAACAGAAATATAAAGGCTTTTGTTTAAAGCGGCAAATAATCACTGCAGTATGATATAGTTAAATGATTCTGATGGGCGCTAGGATCGTAACATGCACCTAAAAATTTGGAAGCAAATGATCACATAGACACGCATTTGAGAAAGGTAAGAGCTATGGTGCTGAAGCATCTGAAAACACTAAAGTATAGGCTTGTATAATATATATAATCCAAATAGCAAAGCAGATTTGTAGGGAATTTCTGGGACTTTTTTTTAACACAATTAGGCGGCCCTATCTAGCATCAAACGAAGTAGTATTGTGATATCGATGTCCTTGTTTCGTACTTAAGCTACTAATCCACCGTACATGAATAGGTCAAAAAATTTATCTGAATGAATATCTTAATGAGCTCGTATAGCAACGTACCAGCACACTGGACATCATGGGCAAGAGTTCTCTGAATGCCCCTAACCAGCATCGAGATCGAAGAGCGGGAGGCACCGAGCACAGCAAGAAGCAGGAGGGAGGAGGCGCCACCGTGAAGATAGGGAAGATCTGGAGGTCAAACAACACTTTGGTTTGCAAAATGATGGGAGATAAATTTTGCCGAACAAACAGAGTAAAAGATATCACCCAGATGGAAGGATACGCTGACCAAACCCAGTGATGAAGGCCACTGTACGCGTGTTGAACAGCCGCCCGGCGCACCTAGGCGCAGCACTAACCGACCAAATCAGCGAGGGTGAGATGAAGAAGTGGATAACAGCGATTTCCGCGGGTGGTTCCCGGTAGATCAACCGGCCGATGGAGCCCTAGCTGTAGTGTCGAGCGCCCAATCAGCGCGCAGTCCGGCCAAATCGGTGGGGCGCGACTGGTTGGGACATGGGAGGAGGAAGAGGAGGAGGATGGAGCCATGGTGATGGCGGCATCAAGGGTTGATGGCCGGGAGTAGAGGATAGGCACGGGGAAGACGGAGTCGGCTGCACGGAGAAAGGAGCACACGGCGGCGGGGCAGGGGAAGACGAATTTGCGATGCTGGAAAACGCAAGCGGTGGCGGGAGGAGGCCGAAGTGGTGAGGGGTGGAAGAGGAAGGGAGCGGCAGCGGCGGGGGAGTGAGGCCGAGGGGGCGGCGGGGAGCGAGAGCGGCGGTGGGGAAGGAGACCGAAGGGGCTGGGGGCTGGAAGAGGGAGGGAGTGGCAGCGGCGGGGGAGTGAGAGTGGGGGACGGCACCGACGCTGCTGCCGTTGAGGGAGACCGAAGGGGCGAGAAGTGCGGCGGGGGAGGGAGAAGCTGCGTCGCGAGATGGAGCGAGCGAGGGGCCGAGAGGAAAGCAGAAGAGGTGGGTTTCGGGGCGATGTAGCACGCGTGCGACCGCGCGTTCCCATGAAGGCGCATCGGGTGGGATCGGGCGGGCACGAGGAGTTGCGGGCGCGATCGAACGGCCAGGCTTTTTGGGGTGACGTAGCGCGCCTGGGAAGGCCTCAAAGCTAGCAGCCTTTAAGCAGCCTTTAAGTATAGTAATTTCTTCAGGTCATGACACCTTCCTGCCGTGCGTATGCACCTGACGGTGGTGCCGCCCCGCCGCCCATTCCGCTACCCGTGCTCCGTGCTCGTAGGCCATCCTGGCGAACACGACGTGAGCTCGGCACCTGACGCAACCATTCGCAAATGTCATGCTTTGCCTCCTACCTGATACATGCTTTCAGGTATATGCATCCATTCACTGAACAGTTTCACAAAACAAAATCAGGTCGATGCATCCATTCACTTAACAAGTTTACAAAACAAAATCCTGCTACCTGATATTGGTCCACAATAGTACAAAAATTGATTGACAAAAACCACTGATAAATTTGCTGTCTTTGCAATCTTTGCAGTACTCTCTGTCTTCAAGGAGTAGACGAATCCTTGGCAATAAATCAGTACAACTGAACTCGATGTCTTCAAGAATCCACTTGGCAAACGCTGAAGGCGATCCGGCGGTGCTGGCTGTGAAACGGGGCGATTCTGCGGGAGGTGAGGGGCAGGGCCGGCCAAACCTCTGTTCTGTGTTTCGATTTGGAGAGGCATTAGCCCAGATGGGGATTTGAGTTCGCTGGTGTGTGTGTGGAAGGGGACCATAGGCATACGGCACATTGGCAGCACGGGTCTACCTGCCTGCCGCTCCTCCTCGTAGCCGAACGGTGCAATAGCTCGCGAGCGCACACAAACTTTCGAGTTTTCTATGGCTCGCACTCTTTTCTCACTCATCCAGGGGTTCTTACACCCCCAACTCGGTTTTATTCTCTTTCACAGCGTCAAGTCCCGTAATGTTAGATGGTTCATCAACAGCAACATATCCAGTGAAATAGTCTGCTGTGCGACCACACAAATATTTGGTTTGGTTTGCAAGGGTAACTAACCAAACAACGCCTAATACCAAGAGCTTTCATGTTATCATGTACATCCGAACTCAAGGCTTTCTCTTGGCTATTGCTGAGAGGCAGACTTAATAGGAAGAATTTACTGAGAAGAATGCTGAGAGGCAGACTTATAGGACTATTCATGTGAATCGTGTCAAGAACAAAGCCTTCCTGTTGTAGTGTTGTGACTCGCCACCTATAGCTATCTGTGGCGGTGGAGCGACGTGACACTAATGCCCAGGAGCTTTTCGTCCCTTCTTAATTAACTTCCCAATAGAAATGAACCGATGAATATGTGTTTCTTTCTTTCCAAAAAAATCTGCATAATTTGCATATATACATGCATGCTGAATCGCAAACACACGAGCATACAGTTGTAAGTGAAATCGATTTGTGACATTGATGGGCACAGTATCGACACATTGCACGCCATGTGCCATGGGTGGGGAATGGGGATGGAGCCTCCGTGTGACCAAATCGACAAACATCTCTCTAGAGCCTCAACCACGGTCTGCTATCATGCTCTCTCTGAGTCTGAATCTTGTAAGTTTGCCTCTGCCTCAGCGTGCCGCACGTATCACATATGGTCGCCATGTGTTGGCCCGCGATAGCACCGTCCGGCTTTCCTCGTGTTGGCATGATAGCCAAAGAACACCAACTTCATGCCTAACAAACACTATGTTCTCTTGGAAGGCAGAGGCAAACATCTACGACCATGACCGAGATGGAGTATTTCCATATGTCCACCGATTGTATATTGTTCACCACATATGTTGTCATGGTACAGTCCTATATATTATATTAAGAAGTTGAAGCATCTCTAGTACTTATATAGTTTAAAAAACAATAATTTTGCACGAACAGTTTGTTTCCCGTAAAAATCATGAAAAATTCTCGTGTTCCCAACAGCAAATGAAAGTTTCTTGTTTTTGGGCCCGAACTCCAACAGGCCTCAAGCCCAGCCCAACCTAGGGTTTGAAATGTCCAGTATAAAGGGATAAGTAGCACTAGTTTTTGCATTTTGTTGTGGGGGTGCATCTCTTACCACGTCATGCAACCTGCTAGTTTTGTTTGGATAGGTGCGGTAAGCATCTGAATCCAGATCCTATGCTGTACTGCAGAGAAGCCTTGTGTGAACAGCGACATGAATTTAGATGAACAGTTACATGACACAGTACTGTAGTAAATACTGTAGAAATGAGATTCCATGCACGGCAGTGCAAAACTATAGCATTTTATTTAGTGTGGCTTGGTACCGTAGCTTTGACCTTGATATTTGATTTTCGATCAGACGAGGTAGTTCCACTCCTAATACATAATACTGTGCATCCTCTGCATTTGGAATCCTAATACAGAGGATCTGTCTAAAAAATTTGATGTACCACATAAGTGCACCCCAAGAACAACCATGACAAGGATCCTCTAATCTTTTAGAAAATGGCCGCATTTGCTCGGTTCAAAGGCATACAGAGTACGACCGCAGCAACAGCCTAGCCCTGTTATTTGATTGGTCGAAAAGCTAGGTTTCCGAAAATTTGGTAGTCGCCAGGCGGGCGCAAAGTCGTCAACGTCACACACCAAGCTCGCGCGGCGTCAAGGTAGCCTCAAGACCACTTTAATATTCTCTGGTGAGGTTCCTCCGACTTGAAGAATCCAGGGTTCTACGCTGTAATTTTCATTTATCCAGTGTTTTTCTTGTAAAATGGTGGCAGATGTACCAAACTTTTGTATCGGATTGGGCTTGTTGCTCATGGCCAACCGCTCTGAGTCTTATCTCGCCTCATCGCAGCGGCGTAATTTCCACTCTTCCTCTTTTCTCCCATGTGCGCACGGCCGGCTTCCGTCGCGCCGCCTCGCTTCCGTCCTACTGCTCGCCTCCTCTCTCCCGCACGTTCGTTGTGAGTTGCCTTCGCATCGCCTCCCTCGCCATGCTTGGTCCCCTGTCTGACACGCGCCTCTGGCCCCCCGTGGTATGTGTTAGAATTAATCTCGTTTGTAGAAGTTGAGTCCGTTTCTGATTTCTGTCTTTGAAAAGTCGAATCCGAGTGGGGTTCTTGGTCGTATGCGTGTGTGAGTCAAAGTCTGTTTCGGCTTGTGTTTGCTGTGTATATAAAGAGGTCATGGTGCCATGTAAGAGGTAAGAAGAGAAGTAATAAGAAAAGGCAAAAAGAGGAGCTTTGCTCCCGAGAGAAATCTGTTCTTGCTGTTCGCTTTTGTGGTTTGTATCTCCAGCAGGAAGCAAGGACCAGGAGGCGCAACAAGAAGCTAGCTGCTCTAGGAGATCGGCTAAGTGTTTTCTTCGGTTAGTTCCAACAGTTGGTATCAGAGCATTCTGATCTTGGTGATACCTGAAGATTATGGGCGACAAGGTGAAGACCCGGGATGGACCGTTCTCTCTCCTATATCCTGTCCTGACGACCGACAATTACCCGGTGTGGGCTATGAAGATGAAGGCGAATATGCGCGCCCAGGGGGTCTGGGGTGCAGTCGATCCGAAGGCAAAAGACAAGGAGGTGGATGACAAGGTGGACCAAACGGCTTTGGCCATCATCTACCAGGCGGTGCCAGACTCGATGATGCGGCAACTCATCGGCAAGGAGACGGCACGTGAGGCGTGGGTGACGCTTCAGAAGATGCACTAAGGAGTTGATCGTGTGAAGGAGATGCGGCTCCAGAATTTGCACACTAAGTTCGAGAATCTCCAGATGGGAGAAACCCAGTCGGTGGATGAGTTCGCCGGCAAGCTGACTTCATTGTACAATCAGATTGTCTCTCTCGGCGGCAAGATGGAGGAATCTGTGGCAGTGAAGAAATACCTACGTGTGCTACCAGAAAAGTTCGTACCTGTCGTCACCACGCTTATGTACTCCCCGGATCTGGAGACAAAGAAGATCGAGAGATCACCGGTTCCTCAAGGCGCATGAGAGCTCGAAAGGGTATCACCCAGTGAACGAGCGAGGTATCGGTCCCATAACGGCGGTATTCGTTAAAGGGAGATACAAGAAAGCAGCGTGAACGCAGCGTGGCAGGCGGCGAGGAGGACATGGAGACGGGGTTAGGCAAGGTGGTGGTGACAGATCACGTGATAAGTCACATGTCAGGTGTTTTAAATGTGAAGAATTCGGTCACTACGCGGCGGAGTGTCGCAGTCACATAAAGTGTTTCAAATGCGACAAGTATGGGCACTATGCTTCGGATTGTCCAAACAAGAAGCAGAACGCGGAGGCAAATCTCACCCGAGCTTGTGAAGACGATGACGAGCCAGCCCTGCTTTTCTCCTTATGTGACAAAGAGGCGTCGGTCATGATGATGTTGAATGAGGAGAACGTAGTCCCTAAACTACGTACGGAGGAAGGCAACCGTGATCACACTGATTTATGGTACTTGGACAATGGAGCAAGCAATCATATGACAGGAGATCGCTCTATGTTCCATGAGCTCGACGAGAAGATTTTGGGGAAGGTCAAGTTTCTTGACGCTCTCTGGTGCGCATAAGAGGCAAAGGAACAATGCTATTGCGATGCAAGAACGGTGATCAGAAGATGCTACCTGATATTTACTTTATACCGAGTCTGTGTAATAACATACTCAGTCTCGGGCAGTTGGCGGAACGGGGGTGCAGGGTGGAGCTGCAGGTGGAGTTCTTGCGTGTCTATGACAACAACAAAGATCTGTTGATGAAGGTGAAAAGATCTCCGAACCGGTTGTACAAAATTTTTCTGAAAACTTGTAAACCGATTTGTGTGAAGGACAATCTGGAGGAGCCAGAGCGGGACTTGGGTATTGAACCAGAACATGGTGGAACCCAGGAGTGGCACACAGTTGGCGCAGGAGGCGCAACAGACGAAGTCTTGGGAGGTCCATACGGCACACAACAAGGTGCACAGGGCGCTCCATGGGGCGGCGAGTCCCACGTGCATGAAGGGCGCGGCGTACATGAAGTTGACGCAAGAGGGAGAGCGGTGTTGCCTTAGCTAAGATATACGCGGGAAGTGGGCATACTTGGTTCAGAGAGGAGCGAGAGGCTCTGTAATGCCAGAAGACAAGGTGGTCGTGGGGCAGTGCTCCGGCCAGTAGCCGTGGGAGCAGTGCTCCGGCCGGACTGAGGCGTGCAAGGGAGGGCGAGTTCGATCCAGTGCGGCGCGGCAAGCATTGGTTTGTGCATGGCTCGATGAAGCAAGCGCATGTGGTAGGCGATATCGGCCCAGAAGGAGCGCGCGCGGGAGTGCGGGTAAAAGAGAAAGAGTTGAAAGTTCAAATGCGAGAAGATCGGCATGATCAAGGTGAAGAAAGCGAGATTAAGGGGTGATTGTTAGAATTAATCTCGTTTGTAGAAGTTGAGTCCGTTTCGATTTCGTCTTTGGAAAGTCGAATCCGAGTGGGGTTCTTGGTCGTATGCGTGTGTGAGTCAAAGTCTGTTTGGGCTTGTGTTTCTGTGTATATAAAGAGGTCATGGTGCCATGTAAGAGGTAAGAAGAGAAGTAATAAGAAAAGGCAAAAGAGGAGCTTTGCTCCGAGAGAAATCTGTTCTTCTTTGTTCGCTTTTGTGGTTTGTATCTCCAGAGAAGCAAGGACCAGGAGGCGCAACAAGAAGCTAGCTGCTCTAGGAGATCGGCTAAGTGTTTTCTTCGGTTAGTTCCAATAGTATGTTCTCTGCATCCGACCATCGCTCTTCTCCTCCTCCCTTGGCTTGCGCTGCCTTGCCTCCAGCTTGCTCTGCGGTTCCTCCTCCTCTCTAGCGTGTGTTCCTGCCCACCATCGATGTTGTTGTCTGTTGAGAATAAGAGCATTTTTCGAATTACTTTAATCCGAAATATAGTAGATAAAACATGATGAATATTCTAGCCACTTTCACAAAGCAAGTAAGCAAGAACACTATAGACATACTAATATCGGAAGAACGAAACTAGCATATCTATCACGGTGTTCAAGGTAACAACTAGTAATATTACTAACCAAGCAATACATATGAAATAGACATACCGGATCCAGTGGAAGGCGCAGATGAGTGGAAGAAGCGGTGTGAGTCTTTGTGAGATCGCCGTTTGTCATGGCGTAGTGGTAAGTAGTCGTGCGATGGGCGTCGCGGTAGTAGTCGTCGGTTGTAGGCGAAAGGAGAGTCGAATGGAAGGCGGCGGCGATCGCGCGAACGCTCCCAAAACCTTATTCGCCCTTGCTCGTGCAAGCCTTCAGGACGAGGGTTCGGAGGCTCGCTCTCCGGCGATCGTACAGCGCCTCGCGGATGGAGATCGCGGAGGCGACAACAAAGCGAAGAAGCGTGGTGTCTTTCGTGGAAGAATTGGAGAACCTCACTGTTCCGGATAATGGCTATATATAACAACGGACGAAACGATTACCATTACTTACTAGTAACGCAACCATTCTTGTCTAGTCAAGAGGCGAAGCGGTCGCCATTACTCACTAATGCGCAAGAACTTCTATGCGGCCATTATTTGAATCGAGTGCATCTGTTCTTTTAATTGCAAAAATGAAGAGACCGTAAATGATGCAATTATTGCCGGCCGTTTATTGCGAGTCGGTGCATTTCGATTTTCGAATAGATAAAGAAAAGCGCGCACGCACACGACGCTCTTTGTATCGCGCAAGCACACGCACACCGCACGGCTCGGCGGCGGCGGCGAGGCGAGGCGAGCGGCCGCAGCGTGTATTGGCTCTCTCCAATTCCACAAGAGGACTCCCACGTTCCACCTTATAAATTGGTGTAACTCCTTTAACTCTCCATATGGGACTAAAAGGTTTAGCACATGCACATGGGCTTTTGGGATTTTCGAGAATTAATTAGAATTAAAGTTGGGCCTAGCCCATATTAAATCCAACAATCCCCACCGGATCCCAAGGGCACATGTCAAATTCCTTGATCCACAGTATTGTTTTAATATATCGGTGTTTGATGGAGACCGGTTAGGTTGAACATCCATCTAGAATGAAGCTACACTTATCCACAATCGCACAATGGACTAAGCCTTGAATTGGCGATTTTGTGTGAATAAGTTTCACTTAAGTCCTTAAGCGATACTAGGTGCCGAGCATCCCGCGGGTTGGAGCATATAAGTCATACTCCTGGCCTATTCATGAGCTTCCTAGAGATTACCTATCTCATAGGCTGTGACTAGATCGGACTCATATAGGTGTGTTCTTTCAAGATCGCTCTCAGAGGATGACATCTTTGCTTAAATAAGCCACAGAACACATTAAGATAAAATCAACCTACCATACTGATTTAGGAAAATTGCATCTCCAATGGAGTGGGTCTATAAAGGTACTCTCCTCCCGATTAACCAAAAGCTTGTTTCGCTAATCCGACTTCACGGGATCTCCGATCATATAGGATGGGTTACCACTATGGTATAACTCACGTGGGTCTCAAACCCATCTCCTTGATGCATTGTCTATCACATTCCGTGATAAACCCTTTGTGAAGGGATGCGCGATTCTTAGTCGTTTGGATATAATCCAAAGCTATTACTCGGAGTTTCTCATTTTCTGATGGACTTGGTCTTCTCTTCACATGTCTTGATGATTTCATATTATCCTTAGAATCGTTCACCTTGGCGATCACGATCGATTGTCACGATTCATCGAATAGCGATGCGGTTTATCAACCACCGGCAGATCCATCAAAGCTCACGAAGCCATTCGGCTTCAACGATGGCGATATCTAATGCCGTGAGTTACGCTTCCATTGTTGACCTCGTTAAGATGGTGCGCTTGCAAGACTTCCATGAAACAGCGCCACCTCCAAGTGTGAAGACATATCCACTTGTGGCCTTAATCTCATCGACATCGGATATCGGTTTGAATCACTATAACCCTCTAGTACCCTAGGTACGGTATAGTGAATGCCATAACTCATATTACCCTTTAGATGGCGCATTACCCTCTCAAGATCATGCCAATGATCATCTCCGATTAGAAACAAACCGGTTTAGTTTGCTCACGACAAGCGAGATGTCGTGCCTAGTACCGCTAGCTAAATACATAAGTGAACCAATTATCGAGAATATCTCAATTGGTCTCGGCTATTCTCAGATTCTTCCTAAGCAACTCGCTAGGATCATAAGGTGTTGGAGAAGGTTTGCAGTCGCTATAACCAAAACGGCTAAGAACCTTTTCCACATAATGAGATTGCAACAATGTAATCCCACCATCATCACCTCTCAACAGCTTGATGTTCAAGATAACATCAGCTACTCCCAGATCTTTCATCTCAAAATTCTGAGACAAGAAATCATTGTCCTCCTTAATCACATTAAGGTTGGTCCCAAAGATCAGTATGTCATCAACATACAGACATAGAATGACTCCCTTGCCCCCACCATGGCGATAATACACACATCTGTCAGCTTCATTTACAATAAAGCCTGCAGATGTTAAGGTTCTGTCGAATTTTTCATGCCACTGCTTAGGTGCTTGTTTAAGACCATACAAAGATTTCAACAACTTGCACACCTTTCCTTCTTGACCATTTACTACAAATCCATCTGGTTGTTCCATGTAAATTTCCTCGTCCAACTCTCCATTTAGAAAAGCCGTCTTAACATCCATCGATGAGCAGAGAAGACCGTGTGAGGCGACGAGAGATAGTAGTACTCGAATAGTAGTCAACCTAGCCACATGTGATAAGTATCAAAGAAATCTTCGCCTTCCTTTTGGGTATAACTCTTGGCCACAAGCCGTGTCTTATACTTCTCGATAGTACCATCAGGCCTAAGCTTCTTTTGAACACCCACTTACATCCTCTGGGTTTACAACCATAGGGCGCTCGGTGATCTCCCAAGTTCCATTAGAGATAATGGAATCCATTTCACTCGGTTGCTTCCTTCCAGATTCAGCATCCGGAGAAGCATATGCTTGAAATGGTACTTGGAGTATCATCCACAAGGTACACAATGAAATCGAACCAAAAGACTTTGCGATCCTTTGTCTTTTACTCTTCCTCGAGTTTCATTGTCTTCCTCCTCGAGAATTTGATCGAGGGTTTGCTCAAAATATTCCATTGGAATGGCGAGTTCGAGGAGTTATGTCGGCTCTCGACTCGATAAACTAGGCATATCTTTCATCGGAAAAATATCCTCAAAGAATGTAGCATCTCTGGACTCCATTATTGTACCGACATGCACGTCAGGTACTCCAGATTTCACCACTAGAAATCTATATCCAACGCTATAGTGAGCATAGCCTAAAAAGACGCAATCCACGGTTTTTGGTCTAAGCTTACGCTTTTTGGAAATTGGCACGTTGACTTTCGCCAAACAACCCCAAGTGCGCAAGTATGAAAGTGATAGTCTTTTCTTCTCCCATTGTTCAAATGGAGTTATCTCTTTATTCTTTGTGAGAACCCTATTTAGGACATGACATGAAGTCAATATAGCCTCCCCCCACCATGCTTTGGAAAGACCCGATGTGTCTAACATGGCGTTAACCAAATCGATTAGAGTCACGGTTCTTTCTTTGGCAACCCCATTTGACTGGGGTGAATAGGAGGCGTCCTCTCATGGATTATACCATGTTCCTCACGGAATAAATTGAACTCATTAGAAAAGTACTACGCCTTACGATCGGACCTAACCCTTTTGATTTTCTTTTCAAGTTGGTTCTCACTTCCGCCTTATAGATTTTAAAGTAGTGAAAAGCTTCATCTTTAGTTTTTAAAAGATACACATAGCGAGAACCTAGTGGAATCATCAATCAAAGTCATGAAATATCTCTTACCACCTTTTGTCAACACACCATTCATCTCACACGATCTGAATGTATGAGTTCTAATGGTGCCAAGTTTCTTACCTCATGGCCTTGTGAGGCTTACGAGGTGCTTTGATTGCACACAAACTTGACATTTAGAACCTTTGGCAAGGGTGAATTTGGGATTAATTCTAAAGCGGCTAACGCGTCATGCAACCAAAATTTATGTGACAAAGTCGTGAATGCCAAATAGTAGTCTCATTACCACTTGAAAATATGATTCACAACATTATTACACAAATCTGAAAGAGATAGGCGGAACAAGCCTCCGCACACATAGCCTTTACCAACAAATTGTCCACATTTGGACATTACAAATTTATTGGACTCAAATACGATCTAAAGCCATCTCTACACGAAGAGATCCGCTCACGAGATTCTTATTGATAGATGGCACATGATGCACGTTCTTGATTGCACAATCTTTCCGAAGTAAACTTGGATCGATCGTGCCAACACCATGAACGATGGCATGTGACTCGTTCCCCATTAGAACGGTGAATCCGAGTGACTGGTAAGAAGAAAACAATGAAATATCAGCACACACATGTATATTAGCACGATGTCTATCCACCAATCGGTAGATTGACATACGGAAAAAGCGAGAGATAAATTACCATACCACAAGTTCCGTCTCGATAGTACCAACAACAACATTGGCGGACTTGGAATTCTGCCCTTGCTGATTCTTCACACCCTTGCGTTGACTGCAATCCTTGGCCCAATGACCAGATTCGCCACACACAAAGCAAAGGCCATTCTTTGTGTTCTTCTTCTTCTTCTTTTTAAAGCTTGTTGTTTGTGCGGTCTTATTTTTGCCTTTGAACTTTTGAGCTTGGTCATTCTTTTACGCACCACATTGGCACTAGAATGTCCCTCATTTCCTCTAGTGTGTGTATCTTTTGCCTCGCCTTTTCTTCAACATCAAGAGACCCAATGAGATTTTCAACAGAAAACTCTTGTCTCTTGTGTTTGAAGAAGTAAAATTCCTCCAAGAAGGAGGAAGCTTGGCAATAATGCCTCCGCGACAAACTTGTCCCAGTAACACACACTTGAAATGCTCAAGTTCTTTGGCCATGGATTGTATCTCATGAGCACAGTCAACTCTGAACGGCCATCAACCATTCTATAGTCATGGTATTGCTCCATGAGATCTGATTCCACTGCTGCATCCGAAACCCCAAACTTGGCCTCGAGTGCATCCCACATATCTTTCCCATTTGTAATCACCATGTATGCATCAACTAACTTCTCACCAAGAACGCGATCACGGCACCTTTAAAAGGTTATCGTGACCTCGACGCTTACTCCTATTCGGAGTAAGTGTTCCTTTAAACTTGCCTTTTGCCACATGAAAACGTTCATGGCGATTAGCCAAAGCACCATCTTGGTGCGCCACCTCTTATAATTCGCACCATCGAATTGAGAGGGCTTAAGCGCGGCAACAAAGCGATTGATGAAAAATGCCTATTGCAATAAGGTTTTGGATTGTTGAGAATAAGAGCATTTTGAATTACTTTAATCCGAAATATAGTAGATAAAACATGATGAATATTCTAGCCACTTTCACAAAGCAAGTAAGCAAGAACACTATAGACATACTAATATCCGGAAGAACGAAACTAGTATATCTATCACGGTGTTCAAGGTAACAACTAGTAATATTACTAACCAAGCAATACATATGAAATAGACATACCGGATCCAGTGGAAGGAGAGCGATGAGTGGAAGAAGCGGCGGTGGAGTCTTTGTGAGATAAATCGTTTGTCATGGCGTAGTGGTAAGTAGTCGTGCGATGGACATCGCGGTAGTAGTCAAATGCGGTTGTAGGCGTGCAGAGTCGAATGGAGAGGAAGCGTGGCGATCGCGCGAACGCTCCCAAAACCTTATTCGCCCTTGCTCGTGCAAGCCTTCAAGGGCGAGGGTTCGGAGGCTTGCTCTCCGGTGCGATCGTACACGCGCCTCGCGGATGGAGATCACCGGACAAACAACAAAGCGAAGAAGCTGTGGTGTCTTTCGTGGAGAGAATTGGAGAACCTCACTCTGTTCCGGATAATGGCTATATATAACAACGGACGAAAGCAGTCACCATTACTTACTAGTAACGCAACCATTCTTTCGATCGAAGCGGTCACCATTACTCACTAGTAACAAGCAATTCTCATCGACCATTATTTGAATCGGTAATCTTGTTCTTTTAATTGCAAAAATGAAGAGACCGAAAGCGATGCCGCAATTATTGCCACCGTTTATTGCGAGTCGGTGCGTTCGATTTTCGAATAGATAAAGAAAAACGCGCACGCACACGGCACGGCGAGGCGAGCGAGCGCGCGCTCGTGTATTGGCTCTCTCCAATTCCACAAGAGGACTCCCACATTCCACCTTATAAATTGGTGTAACTCCCCTTTAACTCTCCATATGGGACTAAAAAGGTTTAGCACATGCACATGAACCTTTGGAATTTTTCATGAATTAATTAGAATTAAAGTTAGACCTAGCTCATATTAAATCCAACATTGTCGACCGCCACTGGCGGTGCCTTTTCGCCTCCTCGCGCCGCTTGCGTTCTTTGAGGGTTGGCGGTGTGCGTCTTCTTTGCGTCCGCACACACTAGGTGCCATCCGATTACACGCTTGTTCGGCTTCTAGCCATCGGATCAGAACCATAGACGGTCAGTTTGGCCTTGCTTGCCATGCCTTCCTAGGTTTCGGATCAGATCTACCGAGGCATTGTTTAACCTCGCTTGTCCCTCCTGTGTTTCCTCACGGTAAGTTTTGCCCATCTCTTTCTCTGTTGGTAGGCCGCACGTTCAGCGGGATCTGCCCCAGTGAGTGCTTTTCCTGTATGCATATCTATTCGTTTCGTGTTGTTGACTTGTTGTTACCCTGTTTTGGTTTGCCTAGCCTTAGCCCATACTTTCGTCTTGTGCCTCGAGTCATGCCAAGGGCGAATCCTGAACAAAAATAATCAGGTGTTCCATACATATCACACATGTCTAATTATGAAGTAATGTTATATAAAAATTAGAATAATAATATGTTAAACAATTCTACATGACGGATAAAGAAATAGCTATCAAAGTGTTTACCAAAACGAAGAGTCCTATACTCCTAGTAGTAGTTTTGGTTAACTATAGCAAAATGAATAAATGATGGATAAAGTTCCAAACTATAGACAAAAGATGGCCGGTATTGGCAAAAAACAACATACGACCTTGATAACCTACAAAAGGTAGAATAAATCATAGATCATTCGGATTAAAAACCGTGCAGTGGCGTCTGTAATTATCACGAGACGGTTCTTGTTAAGAAATATCGTGATAATTATCACGGGCGTTTCTTATTAAAACCGTCTGTAATAATTACGTATCACGCACGATTCTAGCCATCTCGATAACATAGGCGGTCGGCGTTTGCAAAAACCGTGCGTGATAATTACAACACTAACGGATTACGGAGAACCGTATGTGATGGCGTCGGTATAATCTTCTCTGTAGTAGTGTAACTACCCATACATATTTGCACCAAAACGTAGGAATTCCATGATTGGTTGCTACTAAATTCTTGTGAAATTTTACTGTTTTAAATAGAGCCTAATTTCGTAGACACTACCCTTTAAAAAGTACAACCCTGTTTAGAACACGAGATTTTTGCACGAATCAACCAATGACTGAATCATTTCTTGTGAAATTCATTTCTTGCGTTCTATACCGGCCTAGTTTTTTTTTAACAGGTCCACTTGACCCTCGACATACCAGTCTAACAAGCTTTTCACCAGGAAATGCAGGGGATGGTGCACTCCTTCGCACCGTTGCAGGCGCGCACGCCACTGGAGTCTAACCGGCCTACCATGGCCGCGGATCGGTCGGTCAAAATGGACCTGGATCCTCTGATCACTGTTTGACGGTGATTTCGGTCTGCATAAACAAGACTCATGCAAACATTGTAAACGATAAAATATTTACTATAGTGATTTTACTATTTTTTAGGTACTACATCACTTGATCTAGGTTTGGATCGAACCATGAAAAAAAGAATCTAATGCATATCATTATGATCCTCTGCATTAGCGATCCATTCCGTCTAAAAAAAAAACCATCTTTCCAGCTTCTAGAGTTTGGAGCCTGCCCGAGAGAGGATTTTGACCTTTGACCGGCAGGTCAGCTTCACACACACACGCCAAAGCAAATCCAAAACTTACAGCCCAAGCCACCTAAGTATCTCCAGATTCTAGAGCAATTGTAGTTGTGGAAGCAGCCTTCGTCCAAGACTTCCAAACCGAGCAGCTGGCTGCATGCATGGGATTGGGTCGAGACCATATCACCGCATCGCGCACGCCTCCTGTGCGGATGCACGCCTGCCCGCACGATTGCTGGCCTGCGTGCACGCCTCCTCAGCTACCTGGGCCATGCGCACTCCTCCTCGGCTAGGCCGCACGCCTGCACGCTCGCTCGGGAGGCTGGGCCGTGCGCCCACGCGCCCACAGGCACGGCTGGGAAGCTGGCTTGGGCCGACCGGGTGTCCTCAATTCGGCCTGAGGGGTGTCCACTACTGTTTATATATAGGATATATATATATATATATAGAAACCGATTTTGGACCCAGTGTTCTGTCCACCCTGGTGGGTCTTACTGGATCCGCCCCTGAGTTGTAACATCCCAATCTTGGGCTTGTGTTTCAAATGTAAGAAAATCAGTAGAAATTAAAACTTTTTCTTACATCATATATTTCCTTTTGTGCCAAACAATTTTTGTACAAGGGATTATGGAAATACATTGTCACAAGTCTTGTTGATCCAAATCTTGTTATTCCAAAAACAATCTTGTCAAATCTTATGATCATCCTCTGGAAATATTTTCCTAAGTCTACGTGATGGTATGTGACCCCTCAGAAAAATTTCACAATTTTTAGAAATTGTTTGAATATCTTTAGAAGCGATCAAACTGTTTGACTCTTAGTCAAACAATAAAACAGAGCCTTGCAGAATTTTGGAGATTTATTCGCAGGATAAAACCTCTGAAAATTTTACACAAGGTTAATATCTGAGTTAGCAAACTCTGTAAAAATTTCATAATTTTTGGAGTTAATTTGCTACCTCAAATAAATCTTTCAAAGTCTCTGTTTTTATTTCAAAGTCAAACGGGTTTCTTGTTACTCGGGTTCGAGTCGGACTCGGGCTCGAGCCAATCGACAGTCGATCAACTAAATGCAGAGCCACTCTCTAAAGCGCGTTGGATCTCCACCGTTGGATCTATATCGCGCGGCGCGCGGCGTGTATCGCCGGACCTTAGGTTGCAAGTCGATTGTCGATCGTTAGATCTCCATCCAACCGTTGAGATTTCCGAAACCTTGGACCCTCGGTTGCATTTTTGAATCGAGCCGTTGGATTAAGATCCAGCGCTCGCGTCTCTCGTTGTAATTTGAGTTTGCAACGTGGAGCTATCTGAGCCGTTCATTTCTAATCGTAGGGTTCGCAATATCTCCGTTGTGTTTTAAAGCCCGTGGCGTGGCACTATCTCGTGTCAGTGTCTCATCCAGCGGTGAGAATCACCGAGCCTTTTCTGGTCTTCTTCTACCTCGCGTGGCTGCCTTTGTAGGGAGTAATGGCGATGTCATTTCTTGCTCCCTAAAGCCACCCTAGCCGAGCGTTTAGGGGTATGGGAGGTACTCTGCAAGGCCATGCCCTAGTGCACGTCTACACCCTTTTCCTTGTCGGCGCGCATTGTGTTTTGTGTTTTGCCGCCGAAAGGTGTGTGGTGCAAACCCTAATGCCCTCATGGCTTTATAAGCACTCTCAATGCCTCCTGGTATGTCTTTAGACCACCATCAAGCCCCATTCACAATATTGAAGCTTAACACCTCAAAAATGGCAAACCGCCATTGTTGACCCGTGAAGCTCCATTGGTGTTCTTGGTGTTCCAGTGGTCCTCCTTCATGTTTCTTTGCACTAACCTTATCTATTTACTTCCTTGAACATTTCCCCTCACTTAATTTTGGATTTGATTCTCAGAATTGTCCAATTTGGGGTTTGTTCAAATTCGGTGAATTGGTCATCTTCTTCCTCATTTCGGTGAGTGCTCCATTTCTAATTACTTGCTCATGTAGCTTCGTGAATCATTATGAAGCTATATTGATGCTTTGGTATCACTCATTTGGCTCAGGGTGTCGTCTTCGAACCTTCTTCTCCAAGTCGTGAGCTTTCAGTGATCAAGCAACTCCGGCCATCCTTGAAGCTTCTTGTCACTAAGGTAGCTTCTTATTAGTCCTTAGTGGCTCGCACTGCACCTAGGCTTGCGGTGGAGCTCATCGCGATTTTCGTGTTTAGCGGTAGCTCCCATTTTCGTTTTTAGGCTGGCCGGCGTTCTAGTCCCGCCGCCGGCGAATGCTACCATTAGGTTAAATCGTTATTGCGAATCCATTTTGGGTCTTGTTCGCGCGCATGCATGGCGATTGTCGCGGCGATTTGCGTTGAACTCACTCGGGTTTTGCTTACACGGCGACTCGTTTTCGTCATTTGATTAGGACACATTAATTGCTAATCATTAGTTATTAATTATGTCTTAATCATTGTCGTTGAGCCACTGACTAGTGGGCCCAATATCCTTAACTCGCTCTCTGGTTCAATCCCGCACTGTTCCTTCATCATTAATGCTAATCTTTGGTTAATTAATGTGTCGGCGGTTAAATCGCTGTCGGAACCTCCTCTGGGTCGCTGACTTGTGGGCCCGAGGAGTTAAGATCAAATCTCAGGAGTCATTAGTGTTTATTTAATGATAATCATTAGAAGCATTAATCCTGTCCTAACCGCTACTCTCGATCGGCGACAAGTGGGCGGTGCAGCTGTGCGCGTGGGTTAAACCAGCGCGTGGGTGACTCGAAGTCACTGACATGCGGTCCCACATGTCAGTACCTCTTTTTGAACTTCGATCTTTAGCCACCGTTCATTTTTAGATCTGCGGCCTTGATCGTGAGTGCATTCGGACCCTCCGGATGCCTTGATCATTCTCGGCCGTCGATCTTGAGATCAACGGTGAGATCGTGTGTGCAATCGGACCTTCCAGACCATTGGTGCGCTACGGACCGTCCATCTGCAGATCTGCGGTGGGATTGGCCCAAGCAACCGCGCGTCGGATGCATACACTGCGTGTGAGCCGTTGGATCGTGATCCAGCGGTGGGCTCCGATTAGGTTTGGCGCGGCGTCTTTTGTTTTGGCGCGTGGCCGTAGGATGTTAGATCAAGGGTTGCGGCGTCCCGTCGTTTTCTTTTAATTGGGTTGTTACGTATTTGGTAAGTATTTGTTTAACAATGAAAATGATATAAAAACTTTAGAAACTCATAACTAATTCATTTTAAGCGCTTTTAGATATTTCCAATGTAATAAATTGTGTTATCACTTTAGTTTATTATAAAAATGGATTTTAGCATGTTGCGATGAGCGAAAATTGTGTAAGTAGAAATAACTTGATTTCGTCATTTTGAATATTCGAAATAGTTTTAACCTTGAAAATGCATATCTTTTTAGTATAAATCCAATTTGTGCAAAATCAATTTTGTTAAATCCATCTGTTAGTATACTTTCATATAAAAAAAGGATTCGAGCATGTTCATAATTCTGTAAAATGATTTGTATTAGATTTACAACTTAGAAAAATCATAAGTAAATGTGTATAACTCCAAAATTAGTAAATCCAACTTTTTGTTATTAGGATGTCATAATCTACTGCTATAAAAATTTGGACCTTAGATCATTCGGAAAATTTCGCCATGAACAGTATTAATTATTAATTAGATTGTTATAAAGTCGAGAAAGAGAATTCTGTCCATATCTTTTGCATGTTAAGTCCAAATTGCAAAATTCTTGTTCCTGTCACTTTATAAAATCATTCCCTAGCTGTAGTGTAAATTTTATTAGTTTTGGATGTGTTTTGCTGTTGAGATTTATTTGGTGTTCTTCGTTCTTATTTGCTTATCGCCTTTTCGCGTTAGGTTCAGAAGATAATTTTATTATCGATATTGAGCCACAATGACCATCGGACTACACTTGACCAGCAAGCGGATGTAGCATTCATTTGATCATATTGTTCCTACTATCTTCAAATTCTAATATATTGTTTGCAAATTCTATGTATGCATTGCTATGTTGTTTTAAACTATTGTCGATAGTTGGCCTACTAGATGCATTATCAGTAGGAAATGTTTATTCCTCTACTACCAAGCCTAGGTTACTTGCTGTGATTTGGGTTATTGGATGGACCCTTGTCACTTAGTAGTTTACGTGTCATTATGCTTAGCCATGCTTAGCTATCGGTAGAAATGGGCGATTATCGACTCGTCGATAACTTTGATCACACAAACTATCACTATGTGTATATTTCACCTTGTGCTTTGTCTAAATTGCAAAACTAAAGCGAAAATGAAAACAATTTAGACTTGGGCACAATGGTAAGATGGTGTGATCTTTTGGGTGTGATTGGAATGGTGCCGGGTCAATTAAGGACCGAACTACTTGTGAGTATCATTATCAGAGCATTGCATGCGTGCTAACCACACTAGAGGATATGGGACCTCTCTTAGTGAGTACTTTGGGTGTGTTAATTAATGAGTCGCGTGGTGGGTTGCATATTTGATTATATGCAACATGGACACGTTTGTAGGGAGGAGAACACCGTAGGGCGGTGTATCTTGCTCCACGTATGGGTCCTTGTGATCCATATTTCGTCGGCAGATCACTAAGGATTAACCCCATACGTGCGTCTCTTGATTAGCATATTCCATTGGAAAGGGTTCGTAGGACTTAGCCGTCTTAGGCATACCAAAGGAAGTGTGCTTAATAGCTTGGCAAAAAGGATGTCCAAGTGTGGGTACATTGGTACACCTGCGAGGATTAAAACTATTCGAATAGCCTCGTCCTAGGTTATGGACACGCTTGGATAAGCTTTTCAAGAGTTAGACTACAACCATTTCTAAATTAAAACTTGATGGGTGGTATGAATCAGGATTCATGCTATGTTGTGGTGGCTTTGGGGAAAGTCACTTCTAGGTGGATACACATTACTTATGCTTACTCATTGTTATTTAAATGCTTAAAACAGATTTTACAAACTCTTTATTCAATCTATTACAATATTGCAAATGAAACTTGCTTTATCGTCCAAAGAACCATATAACCACATTCCTTTGAATCTGACTTTCATGTAGCTATGTATAGGCTTGCTACTCGTAAGTCTTGCGAGTACATTTTGTACTCACCGCATTGCTTGTGTTGTGCAGAGGATGATAGTGAGTCCGATGGACCTCACTTTTGTGAGTTGTCTTTGTGGTAGTTTACTGGGCGATTAGCTTGGCGGCCGGTCGGTTGCCACTGTGGTGTTATGTGGCTAACGGTCGTCTTTTGGTTTAAGCCATCTTATGGCAACTTTTGCTTCATTGCATTACTTATTTGGTACTTATGTCATTTGGCCGGTCATTGTGCTCGTAATAACTTATATTATGTATGTCTTTTGGTAGACTTGTTATATTACATTGTATGGAATTGATGCATGCTTGGATCGATGTATGTGTGTCGCTTGTTCGGGAGGCACATATTCATCGAGGCGCGGATTATTCTATTTGTGATACTAGAACCGGAGGAATGTTAAGTATTACAAGTTTAATAAACCGGGGTCTCACATGAGTCGTGCTGTGATCGTGCCTCCATGTCCGATATTCTTTCGTTTATGGGTACAGAGCTACAGCTCTGTGTTGCATCGGTGCCTTTGTGTACAAGACCTGCATCCATGTTTGTTGTTGGCACCAGGGACTTGAATTCCTTAATACCTCGTGCGCGTACCGTACTAGTCGTATGATCAGTGGCTTGTACACACATCTACAACTTTAACATCCAGCCATACACATTTGAGCTCATACAACAATATATAGCACATGGTTATAGGCATGCATAACACATATCAAGTGGTACAACAAAAGGGCCGATCGGCCAAATAGTCCAAGTATTAATTAATTTGCAGCAGAAGACAAAAGCTAATAAAACCCATGCTTGTCCAGCGGTATGCCATTACCAAAACAAAATATCCCACAGGCAACCGTCAAGAAACAAGCCTAGCAAGACCCGTCGTAGTAGTTGTCAGAACCAAGCGCAAAGTATGCATCATCGGGCAATGCCTCTTCATCAGCTAAACACATATGAGCAAACCATGAGTACATGTATGTACTCGCAAGACTTGTAGTGTTTGGAATCGATAACTCGTTAATATGCAAGGCTTATATCAAAGGAATAAAGCTCTACACTACAAGTTTATTTTCATCACAGAGAAAATTTTATTTGCAATAACATAGAGTAGTAATTTGCAACGGAATTTAAAAGAGCACTTGATAAGAAAGTAAATAGTAAACATATAAGTCAAGGATCATGTAACATCCCATTTTTCGATTGTTGTTTAGTATCTTTCTGTTTGTCTTTATGGTTTTCAAAACCTATTTCAAACTTTGGAGTATTTGCAAATTCTCTAGTTTCCGCCTCTTTTCAAAATTCGGGTTTCGATTGTTGGTTTGGTTTCAAAAAATTCTGAAGCTCTTTTCCCTTCTCAGGCTCGGCCCATCTTCCTTCCTAGGCTCAAACCCATTTGTCCCTATTGCTGGCCCAAGCCGTTGAGAGCACGGCCGCATCTCAACGCTGCAAAAGCCGTCGCCTCCGGCGTGGACCTTGCCTTTCTTTTCCATCAGCGACGTGCGCATTAAATGCCGTTGCCTCCACCGAAGCCCATCCCACCCGGTCCCCATCCTTCCACTATATAGGAGAGCACCAGGGAGACCTCCCCCTCTTCTTATTTTTTCTCTCAACTCTCCATTTCTCATTTTTCTTGCTGAGGATCGCTCGAAGTTTTGAGCTCCAAGTTCAAGCCACCGCGCGCCTCCTCTTGGCCCTCGCCGCACCAGTGTAGCCCCTCTTCTACCTGCATCTTTTGGTAACCCAGAGCTCCTTGAAGCAACCCCTCACTCTGTTTCAGTTATGTTTCGTAGGAGTCGCCGCTCCGCGTTTCTCCTCGAACCGGTGACCCCTTCATTGCCGCCCTCCTTCGCCTTCAACTGCGGGCTTCCCCGTCGTCGCTCGCCATCCGCTGACCCCCTCCGGCCCCTCTCTCTGCACTGATGAGTTCCCCATGCCCTGTTGTCTTTTTTTGTTCTTACGACCACGTTGAGTAGTCATATCATTCTTGTATCTTTTCTACGATCACGTTGAGTAGTCGTATGCTTCCTGTATCTTTCCTACGACCACATTGAGTAGTCATATCCTTCCTGTACCTTTCCTACGACAACGTTGGGTAGTCGTATCCTTCCTATACCTTTCCTATGACCACGTTGGGTAGTCGTATCTTTCCTTTAACACGATATTGAGAACCCTTCTTTCGACTGTAGTCGAATCCGTCCTTCGACTTAGCAGTTAAAACCTCTTTCTGACTAGGTAGTCGAAACCTTCCATTGCGACCTTGAGAAGTCGTTGAGCAGTACTCGAAACCAAAGCTTTGAGGACTCCGTTCTCCTCTGTTGTAACTCCGATTACGTTGTTTCTTATTTCTAAATTGTCTAAATTCAAGATTTTGCTTTTAGCTCTGGTCTTATTTAATTTGGAGTTCATTTATTATTTCTTGTGTATTTATTTGTTTTCTCTACTTGTTTGTTTCTTTTCCGGTACACTCGTGCGAGTAGAATTCGAAGAAGCAGGTGATCCACACTTCGACCAAGCACAAGACCTCCAAGACCCTCCTCACTTTATCAAGCAAATGTATGTCAACTCTTAAAGTAGTTAAATACCCATTTGATGATTAATTACGTATTATACCATCCCTTGACATTTGAATCTATTATTCCATGTCACCCTAGTAACTATGTGGTAATTACTAGCTATAGGTTGTATTTAAGCGACATGCTAGCACTACTACAAAAAACGTCATCACAGACGATTCTAAACCGTCATCACAGACGGTTTTGTGAACCGTCTGTATTTATGCGTCTGTGATAACAGACGTTCATCACAGACGGTTTTCAAACCGTCTGTGAAAATAGCTATCACTGAGCGGTTCTTAACTAGAACCGTGCGCGATATTAATCGCTGAGCGGTTCTTGTTCGTAATGCCGCGATAATCCATTTTCACAGACGCTTTTTAACAAGAACCGCAGCGATAGTAATTATCACGAGCGGTTCTTGTTGTAACCGTCGTGATAGTTTTTGTATTGCAAAAAAATCAGCATACGTTGTTTCCATTCTACATGGAGCGTTGTTTGCAGCGCCGCGATGTGGAGCACCGGGCTATCTAGCACACCCAAACATGATCATCAAGAACCCACCATCACACATTGTGTAGCACACCATGCCATCTACAATTCCACCAGCAATAACAGGAATGCAGCCTTAGGACCTTCGGCGGCTCGATTCTTCCTTCCCTCCTCCCTTTTCAGCATCCACCTCTCTTAGCATACATCATCACCAAGAACCCCACACTAGCGGCTTCACCCCTTTTCATGCATAGAACAAACCACATCAAGCAAAACATCAAAAGATAAATAATACTCAATATGAAACCAAAAGGGAAGGAGGGGAGTAGAGGAGGAGGCGAGCGGGTAACTGCGTGGTGGCGCTGTGTTAAGGGCCGGACGCTCAGTCGGAGGAGGCACCAGTGGAGCAAAGGAGGAGGGAAGGAAGGATGAGAGCCGACTTGAGGTGTAAGGGGCCGAGGGAGAGGAAGACAACGTTGGGGTAGCTATAATATATAAGGACAACGTCAAAATACTTTGCCTCCGCGCGCGCGTTCAAAATTTTGAACTCCGCCTCAAGGCTGCGAATCACGAGCGGTTCCATACAAAAACCGTCTATGATGACATATCACGAGCGGTTCGTATTATGAACCGCTCGTGATAAGTATATCATCACAAGCGGTTCTTATCTGAACCGCCTCGTGATAATGACCTCATTACTGAGCGGTTGGTATTAAGAACCGTCAGTGACTTGAATTTTACCATGGCTTATAATTTGAAGCCATGGTAAAATCGAGAAAAGGAAAATTTGAAACCATGGTAAAATCAAATTGGAAGCTATGGTAAAATCAGAGAGTAAGGAAAATTTGAAGCCATGGTAAAATCAGAGAGAGAAAAATTGGAAGCCATGGTAAAATCAGAGAGTAAGGAAAATTCCAAGCCATGGTAAATCTAAATCATAGACGGTTGTTAAATCCAACCGTCTGTGATAACTACCTCATCACGCAGAGCGGTTGGTATCACGAAGCTATGCAGGAAGTATCCTGACGGTTCATCATACCAACCGCTGCGTGATGAGGTAATTATCACGAGCGGTTCGTATCATGAACCGTGCAGGATACTTCCTGACGGTTCTTAATACGAACGTGCAGTGATAATGATGTATCGCGAGCGGTTTCAAAAGGAACCGCGTGATATCTTCTTCTGACAGTTCCAAAGAACCGTCGTGATGAACCGTCTATTATGACTGTTTTGTAGTAGTGTAGTTTTGCTTAAGTACGGGGCATACGAAATGCCCCAATCATCATTTCTTAAAATCATGAAATTGTTTTGGGGCAGTCGTGGGAGGTACATGACTACAGTGTTTGTGATAAATTGGTTTTCTCCTCAAAACCCCAAACCTCTTCTATCACATCTGGGCGGATGGTATGATGGCGGGTGCGGATGTAGCACGAGAATGGTAGGGTATGTGGTTTGAATCGCCCAGATGACCATAAGGACTTAATCTGGTGATGACCTCCCATTGAAAAACATGTGCGACCACAAATCTGCAAAGTGCAACTTGGCTTAGTAAAGTTATTGAACCCTAAAAGTCATCTCGCTAGAGGGGATTGAGGTAGTGCAAGCGGCTGGATGCGTTCTGGCTTGAATGGGATACCGTGGTAAGGTAAAGTTGCTAGCTGCGCTAGTTGTTGTGGCAGGGGCCAGCTGCACTAGTCGTTGTGGTGAACATCCCGCACAACTTATGGGTGCAAACCCACATGGGTGAGGTGACGGAAGGGGTGAGATAATTCAAAAAGTTACCGTGATGATCTCTCAACCACACGACCACGGAATTGTGTGGGGCAACGAGTTGATTGTCTCTTGTGGGTAAAGTGTACAAACCTCTACAGAGTGTAAACTGTTTAAATAGCCGTGCCTACGATCAAAGGCGGACATGAGAACTTTACTAGATTTAGTTCTAATTCAAAAACCCTTGTAGATGGGATGAAAACTGATCGGGCGGATGCAACCCGGACTTAGTTTTGTTCCTAGGTTGTCGTACCCAGTGTTGTTAATAGTGGTCGTAGCCACTTTCAAATTAAGCATAGGTGGAGGTAGCCTCTGTTGTTAGAAATATTGCACTTTTACTCTCTTTAATAAAATACAATTTGGTTAAAATACTAAGTGATAGTAAATTTCTATTTATGGAATTTGAATACCCTGCTTTGGCAAATAAAAGAACCCGAGCCCCTTGCTAAGCCATGCATGTATACTCATCAGATTCGTGTGTTGGCTCATGAGCACGGAAGTTGTGCTCATTCTCGCTCTTTCCCCAACCCTTGGATCAAGCGGATCAAGGAGACTACGACTACTACGATGACCCCGAAGTCGAAGGACAAGGAGATGATGAAGTGTAGTGTGATCGTAGCGGTTATGGTCTCGCCCCAGTCTAGTTAGCTCGTCGGTGCTTGCGTACGACCTATATTACCCAATTCCTTGGCTAATACCAGTCGTACATGAGTATCTCAGTCGCTTGCCTGTGGAGAGATGTGCTCTATCTTCCCCTTTTGCTTCTGTTGTAGTTTTCGACCTGGTGGTCGAAGCATGCGAGTTCTGCTGTTTTTGCGATGTAATTATTTGGCTTGTTCGGCTCTTATTGTAAAACTTGATCCGATACGGTCTATGTCATTCTAACGTCTGTAATATATTGAATGGTATGGTTTTACGTCATGTATAACTTGATCCAGTGATGTATCTGTGAGTGCTATTTACTGATCCAGAGAATAGCACAGAGGACTCAGATTTGGGTCTGATAGACCTGATATCAGAGCATACGACTGTTGGAGCCTTAGTTAGACTGGTCGTGGCCATAGGACTTGAGTCTTATTTTTAACAACTAAGAAAAGTTTGGGCAAAATATAGCATACTTATTGCTCCTTCTTATCACTTTTAGCTCTAAATTTATCCCTACCTTTGTTGAGTTTTCCGACTCTTCCCTGTTCAAAATTTTAGATGGTGGTACGGTCGTTCGATGACGAGTGCGTGGACCTCCTCCTCCAACTGGTGTAGCACCTAGGCTACTGTCGCAAGCCTATCTTCAGAGGCTGGAAGACCAGTTGCATGTAGATCTTCTGTTAAGAACACCCCCTCTGTAGACGTTGTGGTTTGTATCTCATGTTGTCACTTGTTACTAAAGGGTTGCCACATCAGCATTTAGGTGATGTGGAGGAGAGAAGTTGAGGTTGTTTCTAGATGAAGAAATCAACAAATTGTTAATACCAAGACACAAGAAACAACTAAATACTCTATTGGAGACTTACTTGTTACTTAAAAAACGCGTTTTGTGGGTCCCACTGTCTCCAAGTAAAATATCCATCAGATCACTTGTGCAGCCCAATTTTATTATTGATATGATAAATGAGCCAAAACATGTAGACCACAAAGTTGTACTTCATTATTGATCATCAAGAATCATGCGCACTTGTAGCAATTAAAGTTTTAGATAAAAGCTCAAGAAATAATCCATTGAAAGACTTATTTCTTTTTATTAGATTGAGTACTCCCCATCTTCTTAGTAACAAGCTAAAAAATAAATTATTGTAGATGCTCTAAATATTCCCGTCTCAGCTATGTTCATCGGTAGTACAGCCCCATTAGCACCTACGCTCTGAGGTCCTGATCCTTGCGCTTTATATGGTATTCTCAACATATACGTAGCTGACATGGTACTTACTTCTGAAAACATGCCGTTCTGTTGTATATATATACTCCGGTATGTAAACACCTTTCGTTCTTTTAAAGCGTTTTTCGGTTGAAGCAACACTTCATTTCTTACCGTACGATTTATCGAGCCTCCAACATTTTTCATGCATCACTGCTCCTCAGCCACTTGCATTCCATAACACCATTATTACGTACTACAATATATGCTCGTTAATAGACTAATAGTAATCGCCAGGTACATTTTTCCCCAAGCTGATTTTTATTGCCGTTACCTATTGCATAAGAGGCCTAGACCCTTATGACAGCCATACATGCACATTGTTGTCCAGTAAAACGAAAAAAGATCCCCCCTGTAATAAGGCGCAGAGAAAACAATATAACATTATTCACATATACAAAACGCTACTTTTTTTGGGGGTTCAGCCACAGACTGTTAGTTCGATAGCACTGAGTGACAGAGAACATGCTTCTCACGATTTTATAGTTTTAGTTGCTCCTTCTGCGTAGCAGGAAAATAACTATTAGTAATCGCACAACGGCCTTCAGATATACACAGGTGTTTTCATTGTGCTTCACCTTCAGTTCTTTCCAATATTCAAAACGTAACGGATTCACGCTTAAAAAAAATTCACTGAAGCGATCAGTTTATGAACCTCACGAAAAACAGCAAACACGGAAAAAAAAACATCTCTTTGGAACTGTAGACAGTCATATCCGCGCCAGTAACGCGGGTTCACTTCTAGTTCACCAGGTAATGCCAGAGACCCAGAGTTGTAGGCTCTTCAGGCCAATTTGCCTTGAGAAAAAAAAAAGAACAACCATTCACAAGGATGGCATACAGAGTGCGACCGCTGTTAACAGCCCAGCCCTGTTATTGATTCGTTGAAAATTTGCGCCTCCACCTTAATCCGTGGGCGATGGGTGAACCCACCAAACACCGCAAACTTCATTTTTTTTTCACTAATACGCTAAAATATCTTAACAAACAGAAAAAAGTGTGGGGAGAAGGCTCAGCAGTTGCAGTCTTGGAATCAAGAAGCCAAACATTTTCCATACAAGATGATCACAACTCACAAGTGTTAGAATATTTAGCAATTTAGTGATTACATCATTCCGCAAATAAATTATGATTACAGAAATAACATGAGTATTAAACATGTTCAGAAGATGAAATAGAATGATAAGAAATACGAACAATAGAACGTATATATTCATACTGATAATTAAAAGTAGTCATCATTTCTTTTGCTTTACCAAGGCTAGACATACTCCACCTTATAAGATGATGTCTCTCCATCTTAGCTAGCAATATGGGACTAAAGTATCCCACAGCCACCATGCATGAGTGGGTTTTTGAGATTTTCTTAGGATTTATTGATTAATGAATAGGTCAAAGCCCAATTAAATCCAACAACAAGAACGTCCAGCTTTATTCATATAAATGAAGGCACAGAGTATAATATAGGGATATGATACAAAAAGAATTAATGTCCAAAAAGATCATGAGCTAGCACCACTCAATTGATCAAACTACCACTGATCTCTCGAAGATGAACTGTATGTATACAAGCGGCTATCAATCCACAGCCAGGCGCGGAGCCATCCATCGACCGCCGTCTACTGCATCAGCGTCGCCGCGAGCAGGGACACCAGCGCGGAGGACACGACGGCCAGGGCGGAGGCCGGGGTGGCGCCAGCTGCCGCACCGGTGTCCGGCGCCGGTGCGGGCGACGACGAAGGCGCCACGAAGTCCTGCGCCGACGCGGAGGCGAAGAGGACGGAGGCCACGGCCACGGCCACAAGCAGCACGGCGACGCGGGGAGCCATCGCGGCCTGGAAAAGCTCGAACCGAACGAGAAGAAACGGAGGCCGGAGAGCTAGCTCTCGCGAGTTTACTTGGCGCGACAAAGAGAGTAATTTGTGGTCGCGGTGTGTGTGGTGGAATAAGGGACGGAGGGGGCATTGCGGGGTTTATATAGCGCGCGGCAAAGTGAAGGGCAGGCTGGGCCGTCGGTTTTGCGGTCGCGGTCGTGGGTTTTCCGGGGGAGTATACTGGCGCGGCGCGCATACGCGTGTGCGTACGGCACGGACGCGTTGGTCGCGCGGCGTGGGAATGCGATGCGAGGCGGTTCGGCGCGCGCGGCGTTGATGGGGTTTCCGCTTGGTCGACGCCCACGCCTCGCGCTGCCGTTGGCCCAACTCCACCGACTCGTATCACGCGCGTCGTCGAGGTGGCGGCGGCTTACCGAACGCTAGCTAAAATGTTGCGCGAGCAGGATTGCACTGGGAGACTTGGGCACGTCACTTACCTCAAAAGCTGTGGCATACAACAATCCGTGGAAGGTATCATAGCGAAGGTATTTGTGTCAGTTTCGATCGGTACCTAGCTTGTGCTTTAGCTGGCAGTGACACTTGTGATCTTGGTGTAAAGGAACGCGCTTGATCGATGTTGTGCAAGTGAGATCGTAAAGAAGGATTTATAGATTTAAAGGAAGAAGAAGAATGGGCCCGCTTTGCTTGAAAGATTAAAATTCGGTGCCCTATAGAATGTAATACGCGTATACTCTAGCAGTAACTTTTGCGAGCTCTCTCTATGTAGTGTCAGTTCCAGTACTTTGATTGAACTGGATCATGTGTTCCCAAGGGCCAAACAAGGATGGATGGCGCGGGCTGGTAGGCGAGCATGCTGAATGTTTCTGGCATGCGTGTGTTCTAGCATGTGATGCATTCATGTGGCGCACCGCTGCGTGTCTACTACTTAAAATTACAGTTGGTGGTCACCCGTCTTCCCACCATTTTCCACATCCGTCCGATCGAGAAGCAAAGGATGGACAGCCCAGATGGCTTCACGCAACACGGCAGCAGCAACCCTACCTCCCTCTCCTTTCACGCCTCCAACTCGCGCCGCCCTCCCTCCCTCTCCTCTTAGCTCTCACACTCCCCACCCACGCCGCCCGCCTCAACAGAGAGGAAGAGGAAGAGGAAGAAAATTGAAATGTATCAAATCGTTGTCAGATCTGGACGTCTCCAGATCTTTTTAAGGTCGAGACAATTACACTCTACTAACTATATAATAAAACACATATTAAACAACTGGTAATTGCTAATTCAAAATCAATTAATAGTAATTAAGCAGTGTTTATCAGTCCGTGCGACTTTGTAATAGTTGTCCATGTAAGAAAACAATTAAGCAGGGCCCACTACAAGTGGCCACCGCATTGTCGGTCCATAGCAAGAGCCACCCTGGGATGAACTCGTGGGCCATTCATCAGGGGGACACGGAGGGCCTAATAATAATTTATCAATCCAACTGTAAAGATGATTAGGCTAGTGGATTAACCCTAATTGGCCCCATGCATCCTGAGCTGTGCAAGCTGCAAATGCTATTGCTTTCTTTTTGTCCAAGTGCATTTTAATCCCCCTTTCTTTTAATTAGGGCGTAGTACTTTCTTGGTTGTCTCCTGCCTAGCTTACCGCCATCCTGCCATGGACAAGAATATATATCTATTCATCTCTTGTTGCCATCACTACTAGCTGTCATGATGATTAATTAATTAATCGCACACGCTAATCAGTTGATTAACAAAACGTAATTAGTATGTTTCATGTTTCAGATGAGGCCCACCATACTTGGGAAACGATCAAACGACAGTAAGTGACCATCACCTGCACTGCTGCACATGCGTGAATGGTCCCGCAGAATATCAAGTTAGACAAGAAAGCCGCCCAAACCTCTAACAGATGGCCTCAGCTTAGTAGGTTACTAACCCCAAGCAAGCTTCTAGTCATTTGTATCATCATCTTGTGTTGTGCTCAGGGGCAGCTAGGGTTTATGGGCTGCATTATTTGCAGGCAGGGTTTATTTTCTTGGTGGCAAGTGGCTACCACTAGATGAACTAGTTTTTTTTTTCTTCTGTTCATGACTAGTTGGTTTATTTTAAATTGATTGTTTGATTTTTAAACATGGAAACCACCTTATGGAACTTCGTTCGCATAGCTATTCGTTATCTGTTTGTGCTTGAACTGCGATGTTACATACATTGATGCGGAAGAAAATCCTACAAGACCTCATCACCTTTAAGTAAGGTGCCCGTGCATTGTAACGGATCCCAAATAAACCATACTGCATGTTCTCAATGTTAGAAATTGGCCCATATGAGTGAGGCCCATTTTCTATAATTCCAAAGCATTTATGGGTTAGTACCATATTGCTAAGGCAAGGTGGAAGTGACCAACATATAAGGTGGAGTCCTTGCCACTCCTGAAACATGTAACACATGGATGGATGAGGATGGCATGAGGAGGGCTCGGCTAAACACACACGCACGCACGCCGCCTGCTGTTCAGCAGATTTCGCGTGAAAAATCGCGTGACCGTGCCGTGGCGTGGCACGCCATTTAGCGCACCAAGTCCACCTTATTTTTGTGAACCATGCATCTCTCTCTGTTTGAATGAGATTCAAATGTTTAAATTTCAGCTTTATTGAGTGATGATGACAAAGTGATTACGGTGGGTAAATGATCGTTAATGTGACGATTACGTGGGTAAAAGGTCATTTAATCATCGATTACGATGCGCATCTATATATGTCCGAGCGTCCGGTGCATAGTGAGTACAAGAATAGCCTCCATTTCTTCTTCCTTCTAATCGTCTTTGCATGCGCGCGTCGAACCTGCGACTCTTCTTCTCGGCGTGCACGTGAAGAAGGCGGTATCTCGAACCGTTCTTGCCGTGGAGACTTGCACGAGGCGACAATAAGGTTCGGGCAGCATCTGCGCGACCGCTTCTTTGCACGATCGCGACATCTACGTTTACGCGCTGCATCAACTCTGCGCCGCTTCTGCTCTTCATCAGACTCATCTGTAAGTCTACTGTGTAATTGATAGACTTGTTTACATCCTGGTTTTCATATATTGTGAAGTACAATGAGTTGTCTGCTAGCAGTACTGTTTTATGCATCATTAGTCTTTTGCAATATTTGCCTTCTAATAAAATTTGGAATTAAAATATTGCCCTCATTTTTAACACTCAAAACCACTAGAACAAACCGAATTGATTCTTTATATAAAGAATGTAAAACTAATCAATTCAAAGTTTCCTTGTTTAAACGACTCAATGAAAAGGCCTCGTTTTTAACTAATTAACGGAGTCCTGCAAAAAAGAAAAACATACATGCTTATGAAATGACAACCATCAATGGGGAAAATGGAGGCTGAGATTACGCATCAGAGTGATAACTTTCACTGACCTAATACCCTAAAAATTAGTGTGTATGAACTTCTCATAGCTTCCCAGTTCATGTATTTACACTACTACAAAAAGGGCGATAATGGACGCCTCATCGCAGACGGTTGACCGAAATCATCAGTATTAAGTACAATCATAGACGGTTTTGGTTTAGTGACCGTCTGTGTTACTGGCTGCACTAATAACCGTCTGTGAAGAGGCAATATCACAGACGATTTATATTAAAAATCGCCTGTGCAGTATCAAGAACCATCTATGATACTTCTAAATATCACAGACGGTTTTTAAATATAACTGTTTGTGATAATTCACATACGGTTCTTAAAAAGAACCGTCCGTCATAATTTTATATCACAGACAATTTGCGGTTGGAAGTGTCTGTGATATGTTCAATGCTGCTTCAGCTCCTGCGCGATGCATCTCTTCGTCACGCGCATCGACGTTACTCCTTGTTTTATAAGAATAATCATCCGCCTCTGTACTCCTCACACATCGCTCTGCTCTCAAGCACAAACGAAATAGATCCCCACTCTTCTCCCCTGACACTGGCATTGATGGCCTACCTGGCCATCTTGTACAAGCACCTCACCGGCCGTACGCTGGCGGAAGGACAATTTGCTAACAGTGTTCTCCCTCCTCCGGCGGAGGTTATGCTGGGACATGTGACGGTGATGTTGTGCTGTCTAGACGACCTCCTCTGCTGTGTCTTCCGGGTGGTCTGCAGCTTCTAGCGAGCTAACCTCGTCATTGATGTAGTCCTCCAGCATGATGTTGCACGTTTGCAGGAGGATTAGCGTCGCTTAGAATGCGACATCAAGTCGGCGAGCGACCAAGTCGACCAAGCCAAGACCCCTCAAGCAAGAGAAGAGGGCCTATGGGCACTTTTCTACTTGACTCCTCAAGAGGAGCTTCTTTGGGCGACTATCGAGCGATCGCGTCAATGGTTGAAGTGTTTGGGCTACCTCTGGCGATCACGAACCCTTCGATGCCGGCGGCGTCGCCTACAAAGCTTTGATAACGAGAGATAGCGAGGTTACTTGGACCACTAGAAAAACTTGATATTTTATGATTTCTACTTTTATAAATCTTTTGTAAGCGGTAGCACACTGTTTCCCATATGTAAATACAAAAATGATTAGAAAAATCCAGTTTGAAGTTAAGTTCTGTCTATGTTGAACATGTTTCTTGAATAACATGTTTATCTATAGAAAAGAGCTATCACAAAGCGGTTTAGTAGAATAAACCATCTATGTTATGTATGCTGAGCGGTTATAAATACAACGATGCGTAATATATAATTATTACAGAAGATTTTAAATAAGAACCGTCTGTGATAATGAAGACTTCACAAACGATTTTTAAATATAATTGTTTGTGATATGTATCATAGACAGTTTGTGGTTGAAACCGTTTGTGATATGTTCAAGACAATTCAGCTCCCGCATGATGCATCTCTTCGTCTCCCATGCCGACGTTACGATGCATCTCTTCATCTCGGTTTGTGATACGTTTTAAAAGAATGATCATCCGCCATCGAAGATGAATCCCCATGTAGCACTACTCTCTTTCGCACCCTCCATCAACAACTGTCATTACGGTATTAAAAACTCACAAACCGTCACGTGCAATGGTGAGCATGCGGAGCATGACGGTGAGGACCAAGGCGAGGAGGTCGGCGATCACCGTCGCTCTTCCTCACGATGTCCTCGTCGACATCATGGGCTGCATGGCCGCGAGCTCTCCTCAGCCCATGGCTGACCTCTGCAGCCTATGAGCCACGTGTAAGGCTATGTACAAGGCGTCCAAGGAGCGTGCTATGGGGAGGCGCGTGGCGCTGAAGCGGGGGGAGGCGATGAAGTGGCTGGACAACGAGCGCTACCTCACCGTCGTCAACCACTTGGCCAGCGCCGGCAACTTGGAGGCCTGCTTCATCGTCGGCCTCACGCTTGTCTTCACGCACCAGGACATGCGGCGCGACCAACCAGCGACCTCGAATGGCGGCCGTCATGGCCACAAGACCGTGGCCTACGTACTCGGCCTCCTCCTCTACACGACCAGCGAGGCGTGCGGTGTTGGGAAGCACTACATAAGCCATGTCGAGGGCGAGCCGACCAGCGGCGAGTGCGAGATGGACAAGAGGACCAACCGGGAGTGCAAGCGGTGTCAGAAGCTCACCGCGGACGCGGTCCAGGCGGCGACGTGGAAGAAGATGGCCGAGCCACAGGGTTGGGTGTTGGCGCTGCCAGAGGACGACCACTGGTGCATGAGCACCGGATGTGCGTGAATGTAGGGTGGGATGAATACGTCGTCTTCTGCAGTGACGACTGTAGGATTATGCATGAGTACGTGAAGTTCTTTGCCGAGGTGTCGAACTACTTGAAGTAAAGCACATTGTCGTAAAATTATCAGTTTTAGCATAGTTTTTTTAAATATTCAGATATAATTCCTCACCATTTTTGTCAATATTCTTCACTAATTAAATATGACAACTGCAAATCAGACTTTAAGCTCAAACTAATGCTTTACTAATATGTCAAGAATTATCTTGCAAACATCTATTATACTTTCAGTCAACAGAGGATCATTTATTTAACAGTGTACAAGGAATCACAATTTCAGCACATTAGCCTTTCGGCAAACAGGATCAAAGCCACCGAATAGAATCGGGCAAGGCACGCGAAATGCGCTGTCTTAGAAAACCAATCGTAGTAGTAGTAGCTTTGCTTTTCAGGTCATCGCTATTCACCGTCATGTGTTTGTCGCTAGCAATGACTACCTACCTATTTGTTTTTGTTGATGCATTATAGTTTGCTGTCAAGTCATGCTAGTTATTGTTGCCTAGCATGCCTTGTGGGCATTCTTGTTTCTCTTTGTGTTGTTTTTGTCTTCCTCTATTCTTGTCCAGAGTTTCTCTTCTTAATTAAAAGTTGTGCAAAACTTTTGCATTTCATTGAAAAAAACAAATCGCTCCGTTGTGCCGCAAATGCCAGGAGAGAAAACATATTTACTGAACATTTTTTACCTATGGATGTAACTATCATAGGCGGTTTAGTGGAACAAACCGTCGTGAAATGTTTCATAAACAATTCTAAACTAAAACCGCTGCGTGATATTTTCGCATATCACATCTTTTTAATTAGAATAAATCTGTGATACTTCATGATTGTTCTAGAATATAACCGTATGTGATAATAGGATAATCAAAGACCGTTTGTTTTAAAACCATCTGTGATACGTATCACATACAATTATTAACAAGAACCGTCCGTGTTATGGCACGCTGCTTTGAAGAAGACGGCGAGTATGCCTAAGAAAGTAACCAAGCCCACCGCGAAGCATGATTTTTTTGGGGGGTCGTCCACGCAGCATGAGGAGGATGAGATAGCAGCCACGGCCTACTTCATCAAACCTGACACACTCGAGCTCTCCTGGTTGCCATACTTCTTGAACTTGCAAGGGCTGGTCATGCTAGCCAGAGAATGCTAATGAAGCAAATCATACACTCAAGTGTATGATCAGCCCCTGCAAGTTCAAGAAGTATGGCTGCCAGGAGAGTTCCAGTGTGTCAGGTTCGATGAAGTAGGCCGTCGCTACTGTCTCATCATCACCTCATGCTGCGTGGATGTCCCTTGAGAAAAATCATGCTTCGTGGTGGGCTTGGTTGCTTTCTTATGTGTACTCAACGTCTTCTTCAAAGCAACCGCATATGAAAAAAAAAGGAATAGTAACCTTAGATGACCAAGAACAAATAGATCTACAAGCCGTCCACCTCTTTCAAAGCACAGCCTACTTCAAAGTAGTCACATATCGAGAGCAGATCTCACTACAGATAGATCTATCGGGGCGACTAGATATTTAATGGCGCATATCACGAGCGATTCTTGTTAAGAACCATCGTAGTAAGTATCATATACGGTTTTAATACAAACCTTCCATGATAATTAACGATTAGTTGGTGACATCTCGGGATATCACAGAGCGGTTTGTATTTACAATTATGCGTGATACTTACTACAAACGGTTCTTAACAAGAACTATCGTGATATCGCCATTAAATATCTAATCATCCCGATAGATCTTCTTTGAAGGAGGTGACCGACTTTGGGCGTTTGGTGAAAGAATTAAATATCGCAGATTTGAAGTGTGCTTGTAGATCTATTTGTTTTCGGTGATATCTAAGGTTAGTATTTGCTTCTAATTATCTGCAATATAATCTATGTTAATCGCTATTCAATTTATAGTATGTTTGGTCAATATGAAGAGTACTTGTGTGCATTAATCTAATTTAACACTAATTTGTTACATGCGTAGCGTAGATGGACCGAAGCTGGATGTACGTTGAGAACCGTGTGAGTGAAGAGTACATTGATGATGTGTCTTCTTTTAGAAGAGCTGTCGAGCAGGATATGTGTGGGCGCCCCGGTTTATTGGAAATGTACTTAATTAAATTCATACTGTAGCACAATTATTAATGAAGGAACAGTACTGTCCCTTTATTAAAGATCATGCTAAAAGCATAAATTTAACAAGTGACAATTCCAATAAACAGGATCCCCGGATATATATATACCACAATGGTTCCCAGGATCAACGATCATTGCATATATATACTTCAACAACATTGCATCAAATACATACAAGTCATACATTGACATAATTAAACATAAATTTACAACATTTGGTTTAGTACTACAATTATTAAGTGACTTGGTCACTTCAAAAGTCTACAGCAGAAGCAAAACAAAATAGTAACATCCACCAATGGCCTTATCCACCCGCAGGCAATTGCGTGGAGGAAAGAAGTAGCTTTACTCGTTAGCGTCACCCTGATCGGCGCTAACGGGTACTTCATAAAGATAACCATCCTCACCTGCAATAATAGGTGATAGCACCTTGAGTACGGAAGGTACTCAGCAAGTCTTACACAAACTAATAAAAGAAAGTGGTTATTAGAGCCTATACAAAGGAGTAGAATTTTATATATGCATAAGGTTACAACAGGAAGGTGTAAAGGTTCAAATTTGCATAAAGCAACACATCTTAACCTACAATTACTAAATTTTGATAAAGCAGTTTAATAAATCAAAGTTGGATTAGAACAGTAAGTAAATGACATAATGTAAATAGTACAGCGCATGAATCCCTCATGCAAAGCCAAAACCGAAACCAGATTTGAAAATCAAAACTTCTATACAGGTGACATCAATTCAAGTTATCGTCCATGACCGTGGACACGGCTATTGAACAGTTTATACCTGCGAGGGTGTACATCTTTACCCACATGACTTAGCTAGTCTGTTGCCTTGGATGCCTCGAATGATGACATACTTCCTTTGGTATGCCGACGGGAAACTAAGATTTGGCATTTTCAACAAGCTAACACTATTGAGTTGGACCCCATGTGTGAATTGATCCCGCAAACAACGTGATAGCATCCGCTAAGGGGCACACATGTTGCGTCGATAATGCCAATCCAAACAATTTAATGCGAATGGGCTCACTACCCATATTAGGATGCAATCGGCACCATTAAGATGCGTATATGCTACGAGCACATATACACCCTCACCCTTCTAAGAACATCGATCTTGACATACAAGCTCACATGGCATACAACGCGATCATAAGACCAAAGCATCTATGTCATACAAGGTCAATACACATATTCTTACTTTCTGTTTCCAACCCAATAGTCTTAACATTTTACTTAACCAAGCAGCGCCCATACTTTGCATGTGGAAATACGTGGGGACTTGAATTGAATAGTCGAGTTCGGACCTTAATTAACGGACAAGTCCACCACAAATCCCAATCTTGTGCACAAAAGCACCATCACTAGCTTCCTATTGTCAGATCAATTTAAATATAAAACTCATTTCTGAAATAAGTAAACTGGACAAAGAGTTTCAAATAATGAAGGTCTTTTGTGATTCCCATGTTTGACAAGATATGCTTGTCAAACTCTAAAATCTCTAGATCGCATGTCTAAGCCAAAGCGAAAATATACTATAATATACAATACTATACTAAGTTTGAGTGTATGGTGACAATTGAGGTAATCCATCATGTTAGGTCATAACTAACTACTAACGAGTCACAATTTGTATTTTGGAAAAATAGCATGCACAGATTGTCACTGGATTTAGAAAATCTATTGTATAAAGGTTGGGATCAATATAGTGCGGAGAGAGAAGCTTGCCTTGATAATAATACATACATTGCGAGTTGGGTTGCTCGAAATAAAGTCAAAAGCTTGGATGAACCAGATTCTATAAGAAGCAATAAAGTCCAATAAATGCCAAAATCGACAATAAGTACAAAGCGGAAGAAACATGCAGGATCAATGCTGAAATGCATGATTGTGATATCTTAAGCCATAACTACTACGATAGTGATAATAACCCATAATATAGCCTCTTTGTTTTCAAATGGCGAGAAACTAGGGTTTAGTTCAAAATTTGATTTTCACATTTTGAAAAGAACGAGAAACAGACAGATTGCGATTTGGGAAAAGAAAAATAGATCAAGCAAAGATTCTAAAATGAAGCAACCTGATCTATTAGGGTAGTTAATACCCTAAATTAACCTTAATCTAACCTAATCGATTAGGTTACATCAATTAAAAAGGAACCTATTTTTGTCGGTTGAGTTGACAAAAGAGAACAGAGACATATTTCACTGAGGCAAAATAGATGATGACAAGAATCGAAAGATCAACTTGTTATGCTACTAGGGTTTAGTGAGACCTAACTAGGATAACAAGTCGACGGGAGAAACCCTAGGTCTTGAAAATGACATAATGGGTGAAAAGCTAGAATAATCACTTTTGAGTTTAGAGCAAGTTGAAGCTACTTGATGTTCAAAAGAATGATTCACGAGGAGCTTCTAAGGTCATTAAGATGCTCAAGATGTTAAAACTAGGTTTTAACTTACGAGTAGGAAAGACACCAAAGATTGAGAAAGTTGATTCTGCTCAACAGAGAGATAGCATTCGGTTTTAACCTACAAAGGATGTCAAAACCTTAGTGCAAGGTAAAACCAGTTCTTGGGATGGATAAGCAAAGAACAGGAGCAAGAAACTCCACTGGACAACAATGGATGATGAACTTCAGTGGTCAACAATGGTAACAGCAAAAAGCTAGGGCTTATATATGGATGTTGAGCTACAGGGCAAGATGGAAAGGTCTAGAGTTGACGAGGTGTCCATTTAGATAAATAGAGAGGTTAAAAGGTTTTAATCGGTAACTTTTAATATGGACCGTGCGATTTCAATCGGTCGATCGAGATTTAAACAGAGCCCGAAGGAATCTCGGGATCTACTTTCAAATCGGGCGTTGGTTGGAATCAACGGTCAATTAAAAGGAATACACGCCACTCGATTAGATGAGATGACCGACAGATTAGATTGGATTTCTACGGTCGAGATGGGACAAAGAACCGGATGGTCCGATTGCATACACAAATCTGGACCCTACGATTAAAATCCAATGGCCCACTAAATTTGGGCCTTAACTACGCTCGATAAAAAAGGAGCGCCGTAGGATTTAAATCCAAAGGCCCAGATAGCCGCGCGCCTTTTATTTCAAAATGAAACGAGCGACGCGGTTAGATCAAGAATGGACGGCGGAGATCGAGAGGGACTCCGGAGTCGTCCGAATGCATACATCGCTCTGGACCACACGATGAAGATTTAACGGCCCAGAGGAGCGCAGGCCTTATTAGCACGCGGTAAAAAGGAACACCGTGAGATTTGGATATGACGGCTCTAAGAAAAACGCGCCTCTAGGTTTAAAAAGAAAAAGGCAGCGCTGTTGGATCATAAATGAACGGTGGAGATCGAGAAGGGCTCCGGAGTTGTCCGATTGCATACACTGATCTCGATCGTTGGATCAAGATCAACGGCGAGATCAAGGCGCACGTGGACAACTCGCGTGGCGTTCGCGGCCTCGCCGCTCGATTGAAGATCAACGGTTCACATCAAGCGTGGGCTTCGGGTTCGCGCCGAACGTGTGAGCCGGACTAGTTGCACCGGTTGGACCCAAACACATGGCTCGAGTCGCTCACGATGATGAGGTCGAGTCTAGACAGATTAGTTGACCGAACCTATTCAAATGCTTAAAAGGTTTGGTAGGGTTTAAAAATAGCAAATAAATTTGTAAAATCATGAAATTTTTGCTGGAGGCTTTGGGATGATATATTTCCCAGATAAATTTTAAAATCACATGATCACTTTGTAAAATGCATAAATATTTATTTTAGCGAAAATATTCATTCAAAGACAGCTTATTTTCTTTAAGCCAAGATAATTTCTAAAAATGCAACAAAAATATTTTCAGCCAAGATAATTTATCTAGGATTTAATAAAAACACTTCCCAGTCATAATACAAGTTTTATCTTGTATTCCTTTAAGACTTTAAATGGTTCTTTAGGATTTTGGCTAAAAATGAAGGTTTTTAATTTGTAACATACTTCCCAAATTGTAGAAATGAACAGTAATGCTATGAACAGCACCTCATTACTGTTCATAAAGCATTTTATTACTGTTTATAAACTTGGGGCTGTTACAATATGTTAAAGAAAGGGATTAAAATTTATGTACTGTCTATACGTTAACTACGATAATCTGAAGATGCTTACCAACCCAGCGCACATCGAAGCGCACTTCATTCGAAGGGGTTTCAAAGAGGAATATACATATTGGACCAGTCACGGTGAAGAGTAGATTATACCAAAAGGTAGTAACATCGTTGTGGAAGACAACGATATACCGGATGTGGACTGTGCTTTAGATGAGGTAGGTCATACGATGATAATCTAGATTAGATGCTACGAGATGTAAGGAACTATGGTGAGAGAGAGTTTGTAAATTCGATGGCTTAATGGAGGACTTGGGGAAACCTTTGTTCCTAAGTGCAAGTTAGAATACACAAGGTTGTCATCCGTGTTTGAATTACTGAAATTGAAGGCAAGCAATGGTTGGTACGATAAGAGTTTCATGGCGTTGTTAGGTCTCTTAGCGGACATCCTTCTAGAGGGAAACGTGTTGCTCAGAACCACTTACCAAGCCATGAAGGTTCTTTGTCTATTGGGAATGGAAGTAGAAAGAATACATGCATATCCGAACGATTGTATCCTCTACCGTAAAGAGTATGCAAACATGCATGTATGCTAGTGTGCAAAGCATCCCAATACAAGCGTAAGAATCACTCCTATGATGACGAGGGCATCGAGGTGAAGCAAGGACCTCCTGCTAAGGTGTTGTGGTATCTGCCTACAATTCCCCATTTGAAGCGTTTATTTGCAAACCGAAAGGAGGCAAGATTGCTGCATTGGCACTTGGAGGAGCATAAGAAAGATGGAAAGATAAGACACCCTGCTAATTCTGCCCAGTTGAGAAACTTCGATTGGAGCTTTGAAGACTTCGGTGTGGAATCGAGGAATATAAGGTTTTGGTTGAGTACAGATGGAATGGATTCTTTCGGTAATATGAGCAGCCGACATAGCATCTGGCCCGTGAATCTATGTATATACAACCTTCCTCGGTTGTGTATGAAGTGGAAGTACATTTTGATGTCACTACTTATCTAAGGGCCAAAGCAACTTGAGAACGACACTGATGTGTACCTAGCACCATTGCAGGAAGATCTTGTGACACTGTGGAACAAAGGGGTACATGTATGGGATGCGTACAAACGAGAGAACTTCACTTTATGCGCCATGTTGTTCTGCACCATCAATGATTTTCCTACCCTCGGTAACCTATCCGGGTTTAGTACAAAAGGATCCAAAGCTTGTGCTGACCGCTTACATGATACCGCGAGTGTGTGGTGAACAACTCACGTAAAGCGTACACGTGTCACCGTAGATTCCTTCCCAGGTATCACCCCGTACCGCAAGGTGAAGAAATAATTTGACAAAAATAAGGAGGACTGTTCAGCTCCAAGGGCTTTTAGAGGAAAAGAGATCTATGATATGGTTAAGAATACCAATATTGTACTTGGAAAGGGACGTAAATTGAGGATCCATCAGAAGAACATCTAGAAGAAGCGATCAATTTTTTGGGACTTATCTTATTGGGAGCACTTAGAAGTTTGCCACTACATTGATGTCATGCACGTGGAGAAGAATATATGTGATACCTTGATTGGTCTCTTACTGAACATTCGTGACAAAACAAAGGATGGTGTCAACGCATGGCGTGACTTGGTTGATATGAACATAAGGACCGAGTTAGCACCAAAAGAGACTGATAAAGGATGAACATACCTTCCTCCAGCTTGCTACACTGCCTAAGGTCGAGAGAAAGGAACTATGCCGAGCTTACATGGTGTGAAAGTTCCATCCAGCATTACTCATGAGATGAAGAAACTTGTTTCTATGGAAGATTTGAAATTAATTGGTATAAAGTCTCATGATTGTCATGTGCTGATGACACAAATACTTCCTGTTCTAATTATAAGTATTTTGCCGAACAAGGTCCGAGTGGCAATCATGAGGCTGTGTTATTTCTTTAACTCAATTGCTCAGAAGGTCATCACTCCTAAAGGACTAGATACTCTACAGGACGAGGTGGTGACGACTCTAGGTCATCTTGAGATGTATTTCCCTACTTATTTTTTGATATCATGGTCCATCTCATTGTTCACCTTGTGAAAGAGATAAAGATATGAGGCCTTGTGTTCCCACATCATATGTATCCATTCGAGAGGTACATGGAAATTCTCAAATCCGATGTATGGAATCGATGTCAGTCGGAGGGCAGTATCATCGAAGATTATGTAATCGAAGAGGTCATTGAGTTCTGCGTCGACTACATGGCTCAGGTGGAACCGATAGGTGTGCCTCTATCTTATCATGAGGGAGGTCGGAGGTATCAGACCATCAGAAGGAAAGCAATCACTCCCGATCTGGATACGTATGCTCAAGCCCATTTCACGGTCTTGCAACACATGACTAACATGTCCGCGTACATCGACGAGCACAAAGGCATGGCACACCAACAAAATCCAAGCCAGTCAGAGGTTTGGATCATGAGAGAGTACAACCGTCAGTTCAACGAATGGTTAAAGGTGCGATTCACTGGGAGATCATCAAGTGATGATATGTTGCAATGGTTGCCAAAAGGGTACACATTTTATGACATGGCAAGGATACAACATAAATGGGTACACATTTTATACAATAGCTCAGGATAGGAAGAGCACAATCCAGAACAGCGGTGTCCGCATAGATGCATTTCGCGAAAAGTTCGATACCACTCGGGTTGAGCTCCTACTATGGGTTCAGAGGAGATTTGGGAGCTTGACTACGCATTTTCATGATCCCCTATTTCCGTGCTATTTGGTCAAACTTCTACTGTGGTATGAAGGTCGATAAGTACGGTGTCACTATTGTTGACCTCAAATGTGTCGATACAAGGATCTAACCATAGTACTCACTAAA
>JAYEVH010000268.1:0-94112 GCA_036346255.1 Ampelocalamus luodianensis
ATGCACTTCAACGCACAGAGGGTGATGCCTTTGATTTTTCTTGGGGTTGTGATGGGAGGAGTCTTTGCAAGATCGCGTAACTTATTGGCATCGATGGTGCTGCATAGCCTGTGGAACGGTTTTGTGTTCTTGGATTTGATGAAGTGAGCTATGCTGATATTGTTGTTCAGCTTTTGACATATCCGGTGGAGTCTCCAACTCTTGTTTTCATTTTGCATGACGATAGGAGCTATTCTATTCATGACACGGGGTGGTGATCAGATGTTTGTGTGGAAGATATCATGTAGAGTAACGAGAAAAGGTGCAGATGCGCGCTCTTAGTGCAACAGAATAGACAGCAGAATACCGCTTTTCAAATATTTTTGTTTAGCTTGTACCCAGCCATAAGCATCTTTGCTGCTTCCATGTAAATTATATACACATGAGAATAATTGCCTCATCGTGTATATAATTCCCCATTCATATTTAATGGTGTGTTCGTTTCCTCGGTCTTGTCTGGTGACTTAACTAGAAGGCCAGTCTGCCTTCTACAATTTTTTCGTCCATTCCATCAAATAAACTGTGCAGAATTCTAAATTCTAGAGGAATTACTTCCTGTTTACTTTTGATGTTGTGAACAAATTGTTTACCTGAACGTGAATGAACATTTCCAATGTTGTGCCTGCCATGTGTGTGCTCTGGGCAAGTCACAGTGTGAGCAGCTGGGCCGATCATTTTCTCAAGATCATCTAACTAACTAAAAAATGGCTCGTTTTATGCCTCGTAGAATGCTATCTTAGACAGTATAGTGATATATCATATCTGATGAAATATTATTGTTGGTAAAAGAAATTTCTAGATTTTTTTACTTTGCACGGTCTTCACGATGCAATTTTGATAATCAGTTTTTATCGTTAAATGTTTATGAAACCTGTAAAAGAGTAAAATTATGAAAGCATTTGCTACGATAGATCTACTCTGTGATTTTAATGTAGCACCTCTAAATGTTCAGAAACATATATATTGGTGATAACAATTTGTGAGTGTTGGGAACAAGTTTTATAAAATCGGCAAACAATCACCGTCTCTCTATTTGTATGGAGTGGTAGGCAATGAACGGGAGAAATGAATTAATTTGTCAGAAATTTTGGTTGATATTATAAAGAGGTGAGCAACTGTAGCAAGACCTGAGGACTGAATCATTGACTCCTCCAACTGCCAATCCGATTCTCCCTTTTCGTGCAATCTGATTCCGATGGATTCTTTCACAGCACAACGTGGAATCATGTTAGTTTGTTAGTACTGACAGATTCGAACAAGAACAGTTGCTTTTGTGATTTTGTACTAGCTGCTGCATTTTCGCTGGTCGTGAAGTCCTATAAAAGACAATTAGTACCTACAGCTCAATTGTCCTCAACTCCAAGATTTAAAAAACTAGTTGTTAAGACCTACCTAAATTATAGGTCTCGATCCGGATAATCCAGGTGATCTGGAACATCTGCCTAAGCCGTATCATCCATATAATGAAAATACACCATGGAATATCTCTAGAATAATGGTACGGGTTAATGATACGTCTTAATCCGGATCATCCATCTCAATACTTTGCTCAAATTAAAACCTTCTTGACCAATGGTACGTCTCAGACCATATCATTCGCCTATCAATTTATCCAAAAACATCCTCTCAGGAGAGATGATAAGCCTCAATGGTACGCTTGTAACCGGATGATACGCCTTAGTGTAAAATACCATGGGCACGAAAAACACATCTCTAGACTAATGGCACGCCTTAATGGTACATGTTGACTAGGGTTATCCACCTCTATGTAAATTTCCAAAAAACACAGAAAACACTTTGTCTGGATAGATGGTACGTCTCAATGGTATGTCTAGCCTGGATAATCTACCTATGTTGATTTTTCTGGCTTAGTTGAATTTTGATCCAAACTTTGAAATTATCGTAACCAAAACTTAGTTTTTGGCACTCTCTAACTAGAATTGAGCTGGAAAGACCTAGTGTGCACCACAACTAGGTACCAACCTAACCATGCTCAAGCTATTAGCCTTAAACCCCCCTTAATAGTATGACCAAAGCAAAAATGATAACCTATCAACTAAAATGATCTATACTCGACTCCTTAGATCATTTCTAGCCACAAGGTCTTTAATCTTCATGAAGAACATGCTTTGCCATCATTTACATACATGGGGATCCATGAAAGTCTAAGAACAACCTATGTGGACGCCCCGGAATATTGGAAATGTACCTAATTAAAGTTACACTGTAGCACAATGCTTAATTAAGGAACAGTGCTGCTCCTTCATTAAAGATCATGCTAGAAGCATAAATTTAATAAGTAACAAACCCAATATTCAGGTATCCCGAATATATGTCTCACAATGGTTCCCAGGATCAGTGACCATTGCACATATATCCTAAAACAACATTGCATCATACACATACAAGTCATACATTTTCATAATTAAACATAAGTTTACAATTCGGTTGAGTACTACAATATTAAGTGACTTGGTCACTACAAAGAGTAACAATGGAAGCAAAATAAAGCGCAAAATCCACCAATGGCCCCATCCACATGAGCGATTGTGTGGAGGAAGAAATAGCTTTACTCGTTAGCGTCACCGATCGACGCTTAACGGGCACTTCATAAAGATAACCATCCTCACCTGCAACAATAGGTTATAACACCTTGAGTACGGAGGGTACTCAGCAAGTCTTACACAAACTAATAAAAGAAAGTGTGTATTAGAACCTATACAAAGGAGTAGAATTTATACATGCATAAGGTTGCAACAGAAGGCTTATTGGTTAACTTTTAGTAAGCGATTACACCTTAACCTACAATTGCTAAGTTTTGATAAAGCAATTTAATGAAACAAACTAAATTAAAACGATAAGTAAATGAGAATAAAAGTAAACAATACAATGCATGAATTCCCTCATCTTTGAACCGAGTAAATCAAAACCGATTTTTAAATCAAAACTCTATACAAGTGACATCAACTCAAGTCATTGTCCATGACCGTGGACACGGCTATTCGAGCAGTTTGATACCCTGCAGGGTGTACATCTTTACCCACACGACTTAGTCACCGTTTCCTTGGATGCCTCAGAATGATGACATACTTCCTTTGGTATGCCGACGGGAAACTAAGATTTGGCATTTTTCAACAAGTTAACACTATTGAGTTGGATACCCATGTGTGAACCGATCTCGCTTAAACAACGATCGATAGCATCCGCTAATCAAAGGCACACATGTTGTGTCGAATGCCGACCAACCAAAAGAAATACGACTTGTGTTCGCTACACATACTAGATTGCAATCGACATCTTTAAGGTATGTACGTGCGATGGAACACAAATACGCCCTCACCCTTCTAAGAACATCTGATATTGATATAAAACTCACATGGCATAAAATGCAGTCCGAAGACCAGAGCATCTATGCCATACAAGATCAATACACATATCCTTACTCCCTGTCTCAACTCAATAGCATTAGCCCTTTATTTAACCAAACAAAGCGCCCATACTGCTGCGCGTGGAAGTGCGTGGGAACTTGAATTGAGCGATCGAGTTCGGTCCTTAAGTGATCCAAACAAGTCCACCACAATTCCCAATCTCGTACGAAGGCACCACCACTAGCTTTCTCTTGTCCAGATCAATTTAAATGTAAAATTTATTTACGGTATAAATAAAGCTGGACAAAGAGTTCAAAATAACAGAAATCATTTGTGGTTCCCATGTTTGACAAGATAAGCTTGTCAAACTCTAATATTCTCTAGATCGCATGTCTAAGCCAACTCAAGATAGAGTTTATAGTATCTGATACTACTCTAAGTGCGAGTGTATGGTTAGAATTAAGGTAATCCACAATATTAGGTCATAACTAACTACTACAGATCACAATTGTATTTTCGAAAAGTAGCATGCAATAGATTATCACTTGTATTTGGAAAATCTATTGTATAAAACTTTGGGGATCAATATGGTGCAAAGAGGATGCTTGCCTTGATAATAATACACTTCTGTTGTAGGCTCAGGTTGCTCAGAAACAGACTCAAAGACTTCTGAAGAACCAGATTCTAAAAAGAGACAATAAAATCCAATAAATACCAAAATCGACAACAAGTATAGAATGAGAAAAGCATGTATGATCAATATGGAAATGCATGTTTAACAGCATGCTTAAGTCATACATACCCTAATAATGATAATAACTCATATTATCATATACAGTCTTTAAATAACAGAAACTAGAGTTTAGATCAAAGTTGCAGTTTTCAGATTTTGAAAAGAACTGAAAACAGGATAGATGAAGTTTTCGGGTTAGTTATGAATAGACTAAGTAAAAGATGTTAAATTGAAACTTAGTCTGATTATTAGAGTAGATGATATTCTAGGCAAATCCTAATCTAACCCTATTCGGCCAGGATACAAAAACTATCAAAGATTTCAAAAGTTGTCGGTTAAACCGACAACAGTTGACAGAGGTGGACTTTCACTACAAATTCGATCAGCTGACAACAAGAATTAATAGAGTAAGTGATTATGCTACTAGGGTTTGGTTGAGACCTAAATAGGATGATAAGTTGACAGGAGAAACCCTAGAACCTTGAAAATGATATGAAAGACCGAAAAGTTATAAAAATAACTTTTCAGTTTAAAGCAAGTTGGAGCTACTGATTTTCAAAGGAATGATTTATGTGAGTTGCTAAGGTTCTTAAGATGTTCAAGATAGCAAAACTCACAGTCTTAGCTTACAGTGCTAAGGAAAACATCAAGGTTCCTAAAACCGAGTTGGATCAACAGAGAAATAAACTCGGTTTAACCTACAAGAGAGGCCAAATCTTTATCACAAGTCGATACCGTGGTTTAGAATGGATGAACAAATTAGAGAAGCAAGAAACTCCATTGACAAAGAATGGAAGATGATAAGCTCAGTGGTTAACAATGGCGACTGAAAGCTAGGGTTTATATATAGAGACCGAGCTACAGGCAAAGGGAAAGATCTAGAGTTGATGAGGTGTCCACTTAGGCTAAATATCCAAAAATTAGTTGCATGATTCTTGGATAACTCCTCTCCTCTGCTTACGTAAAATGGTACGCGCATGAGGCAAGGAGGAAGAGAGGCAACATCGACATGTGGGTCCTTTGCGACCACACGCACGCTCTAAAAGCTCCAAAGAACATCGACCGTCAGATTAGAAATGGGCGGCTGCGATGCCCCCAGGGTTTTAAAAGAGTTCAATCGACAACAATTAATATGGTAGTGCGATCTCAATCGGTCGATCGAGATTTAAGCGGAGCCCAAAGGGATTTCGGTGTTACTTTCAAGAAGGGCGTTGGATTGAAATCAACGATCAATAAAAAGGATACACGCCACCCCTTTAGATGAGATGATGCGGCACCGCCGATTGAATTTCTACGGCTAAGATTAACGGAGCAATGGATGGTCCGAATGCATACACGATATGGGCACTACGATTAAAACAGATGGCCCAAAGAAAGCGAGCCCTAACAAAGACGCGGTAAAAGGGTCGTCGTAGGATTTGAATCCGAGCGGTTAAAAGGAAAGCGCCTTTAAGTTCAAAATGAAAAGGGCGGCGCGGTTGGATCGAGGATGGACGGTGGAGATCAAAAGAGGATCCGAGTCGTCGAACGCACACACCGCCCTTGATCGTCGGATCTAGATTCAACGGTGGGGATTGTGGCGCATACGTGGACAAACCACGTGACGTCGCAACCACGCCCGTTCGATTGGAGATCAACGGCTCACAGCACGCGAAGAGTTTGGGCTCGCGCTGGCGTGGTGAGTGGACCAAAATAAAATGGTTGGACCCAACCTCATAGGGTTTGAGTCGCTACAGTGCTAGGGTTTGGGTTTGGACCGGATTAGTTGACCAATTCCCATTCCAATATTTAAAAGTTTGACTGGGCTTTAAAAATAGCAAATAAATTTGTAAAATCATGAAATTTTTCCAGGAAGCTACTGGGATGATTTATTTCCCAAATAAATTTCAAAAACCACTGTTTCACTTTGTAAAATACATAAATAATTACCTTAACCCGAATAGGTTTATTTTTTAAAAAATATTTTTCTTCAAGGCAAAATAATTTCTAAAAAATTCAATAAAATTATTTTTGGCTAAGATAATTTATCTAGGCTTTAATAAAAATACTTCCCAATCACAATACAAGTATTAGCTTGCATTCCCTTTAAATTTTTGAAAAGGCTTTGGATGTTTGGCTAGAAAAGGAAGGTTTTCATTTGTAACATACTGCCCAAACTATAAAAATGAACAGTGATGCTATGAACAACACCTCATTACTGTTCATAAAGCATTTTGTTACTGTTCATAAAATTGGGGCTGTTACAACCTATATCCATCATTAAGACCTAACTTATCTTAATCACACTCAAACCAAAGTTAGCCTTAATAATTTAGGAGTCATTAATCACCAAAACCACATAATCAACGGATTAGGGGCCTAGATGCTTACAATCTCCCATTTTTTTGAGATTGATGACCACAAAACCAACACAAGGGTAAATATTGAATCGATAAGGCACAACATGATACAACTGCATTGATCCAAGATAAGCAATAAGGCATATGATAAAGCATAAAAGAAGTACTAGGCACATATGAGCAAAATATAATATATGACTTGAAGGCATACAAGCTCTAAACAATATATAGCATAGCCTGTTGGTGATATGCTCTAGAGACAATCATAGAGATGATTGTATTACGTATATATTTATAAGTTATAGAATAAATATTATTATGTTCCTTGGATGAATTATCATTTATAAAGATTAACAGGTATGTGATTTGTTGATGAAGCTCTTTAACTTATATGATGTCATTCTAAATGTATCCTGGGTCGGATGTCACTGGTCGAAACATTAGTGACTTATCGACCAGCACATGTATTGATTGATGATCATATTTTCACCGATCATGGATATAGGGTTATCGAATCACTAATGTGAACACATGTTAGAGAATATGGTATTGGGTTGACCCACCTTGAGACACTATTGAGATTGTTATAATTTTATGTGTCATCAGTTGGTCTCAAGCAATGATGATGTATAATCCTTAGACCTGAGATCAGTATAGTTTTCTACATGTATAATAGTACACTTAGGGGTTGCCAAACGCTACTCCGTAACTGGGTAGTTATAAAAGTAGCTTTCGGGTATGCTATGAAACATGCAGAAGGATATAACTGATCGGATATGAGATTTGCCCCTCCTAACATAAGATAAAAGATATCTCTAAGCCCCTCGATGTGGTTGGATGAAGAAAATGCATAGTCGTGCCACTAGTGGTCGAAGAGTCGACCACATGAAATTATCTATCACTTGATCATAAAGTATTGAACAGTCCATGGATGACATATATCTCACCTAGAGTTTAACCAGATATCATGAGGCAAATGAAGAATACAAAAGCAAGTCGTTCAGTCCGACCAGATACAAACTGGTCGTATGGAGATAAGGTCTGATCGTAAACTGGTCGGACATTACCACTAACTAGTAGTAAGGAGTTACGAACTGTTTGTAACTAAATATGAACTGGTCGTATGGAGATACGAGCTGGTCATAAGTGATAAGGACCTGGTCGTAGATCATATTGCATAAGGTTTGTCCGATATAATATTTATGTGTTTTCGGGAATCGTTATGTCCTGTTAGGAACCGCTAACGACTTGTGGTCGGATATCTGTTTCTGAGTCACAATCGATTACACATGAACCTACAGGGTCGTACACTTAACGAGTTGGAACAAACGAGTTTGGATAGGATCTGTTATGGGTTCTTTATAAGGGGATGCATGGGGCTGTTGGGATGTACGTGAGTTGCTCCACCAAAATCTTAGCTGCCATCGTCTCGAAGGCCCTACCGTGCGTGTTGGTGCTAGCACACAGCGTACGGTGTTCTACCCCTAGACGTGTGGATACCGTAGAAACGCTGCTACGGTTTGCTGCTGTGTTGATCGAGGACGATCCACGATCTACGCAAGGAACGTGATAGGTTATTGAAAGAGAGGATTGGTACTGAGAATGATCGATTACGACCACTATATCGACGTGATCGATGTTGGATCAGACTGCTCTAATTCTTCTTCCGTTGCACTGCGTGTCTAGTAGTAATGATCTATGATTTCTTCATTGTATGGCTTTCTGATTTACGTGATATAATTTTTGAATTATCAACTAGTATAGCCTACCTGTATCCCTACATAGCCCCCCCTCCCACCCCCAAATTCATTCGTATGAAACAAGTGGACTTCAAAATGACGCAAACATGAAGATAAACATTAAATTGCAAGCACAGAGTCTATAGGTACTCAAAACATGAGTCACCTGTACACAAGATACAAGAATGAATGATCAAGTACATGACTCAAAAACTCAAAAAGAAGTCCTACCCCTAACCAACTCTCTCACACCTACGATCTTTACCCTTTGGCATAAAGGACAAAAAGGGAAAGTACTACTCAGCGTAGGTTAGAGGAGAAACCCGCTTGGCGTAGCACGAGGACGAATCTCGAAATGTGAATCGGCACCCAGAGAAACGACTGGAGCGTCGGAGTCGCTGGGGATCGAGGCGGCCGCGGTGTTAATAGCAGTGTCGATGTCGTTGTTGTTGATCTACACCGAGCCGAAAAGATGGAGGGTTTGGTGCCGCAGAGCTCGGCAGTGGAGGTGGACGGATCGCCCGACGAGAGCCGGATCGACCCCTAAGCTCGCGCCTCGTGAAGTGCCGGCCACTGAGGTGTGTCGAAAACAAGAACTCGGCTCGACAAAGTACCAATTGTCTCAGTGGGAGCTGCTGCTGTTGGAGGCTCAACTGGTTTAATTACCGCCTGACTCGAGGAATTGGAGCTATAGTATGAGGAGTCAGTGCTGGTGCCTGAGAAGGTGGAGGAGTGCCATGTGGACGACCACGAACTCTAGGATCCTCTCCTCAAGTCCTCAAAACTTCCCTTATACTATATGTCTATATGATGTTCATCTAGTCATTGAGCACATAGACAGCTCTGTCAACGTTGTCCTGACGCTCTTTAACAATCCCAGTTGCCTCATGAAATTAGCACAAAATACGAAGGTGAAATCCCTCAAAAGATTGTACTCTGTGTGCTAAGTCTCGTGCGACCTCTGAGCTAAGGTTAAAGATTTTTGTATCCTCTCATAGATAGTGGTCTGCCTCTCCATGTGTTGCTCAATCTCGAAGACATGATGGAACTGCCAGCCTCTACATCATGTGTCCCTGGACTGAAGCGCTGCTCTAGAGGTACAACTCTACGAGTGTACTCACACTACTACAGAAATAGTCTTCACGCATAGCGGTTCAACGCCATCACTGCACGGTTTCGTGAGCCGCCTCGAGTCTATGGGTCGTTGATGACATGAGTCATCACAGCGGTTTTAAACCGCTCGTGATAGTCGACTATCACGCACGATTTATTAACTCAAATCCGCTCAGTGGTAGTCAACTATCACAGACGGTTTGTAGATGAAACCGTTTGTGATACGGGTGCGTCACAGACGGTTTGTATATTAAACCGTCTGTGACATCTGATGCATCACAGACGGTTTGTAGATTAAACCGTCTGTGAGAGATGATACATCACAGACGGTATGTTCTAAGGAACCGTCTGTGATATTCTTTCCAGAAACAAGCACATCCAATTCGTATTCATTTCAGAAACAAGCTAGCACATCCAATTCGCATTCATTTCAGAAACAAGCACATCCAATTCACAAATCAATTAACTAAAATTAACTATTCATGTACATTTACACACATGTACAGTTCAATATCTTATCCCAATCAAGTTCAATCTACATTGTGGAACTTCCCATTTGGATTTATAACCTCACGGTTCAAGAATGCAGCAAGGTGTCCTCGAATTTTTATGAGCTGGCTTTGTTCCAACGCAGTTTCCGCGATGGTCGCAACCTGTCGCTACGAAGATTAAATTCCTGCATATATAAATTGATAAGTATGAAATAATTATTGCATTAAGATTTACAAACCTGAGGATCATTGGTTATCGCGGAATCGATGAGTAGTTCCATGTTGTGGCAAACATAGAATCCACAGAGGTTGCAGGCCGCATTTCTTGGTGGCAATCGCAAAAATAGAATTGGTTGGTTCGAGAGGCATTACTATGAAGTGTTATATAGGATTAATGTGTACTAGGAATACCGAAAAATTTAGATCGTGTCGTAGGGTCCCTCCCTTGCATATCCCTCCTTTTGGATAGTACATCTTGAACGACCTACATGATTCCAAAAACTTAGCCTTAACCATTGCAAAGGAAGGAAAGACTGTACAATAGAGTTATCTATGGAGGAAATGTGTTTACCTGTTGATTAATTCTCGGAAAACTGTGAAGTTGTGTGTGACCCTCTTTAGGGAATCTAGGTATATTACCAAGTTCCGTTTTGGTATAATTATAGTTAGAATCCAGTGGAACCTACACAGGTATGTCGCCATGGTCATTAAACCTAAGTTGGTGTTGCTTATAAAGTACAAATCAACAAGTATAGCTACTAGTGCAGCACTTACTCCTGGTTGTAGGGCAAAAGTATGAATTGCTTGTTGCAATGAGTCAGCAATGAGTCCACCACGTTATCCTCGACGAATTATGCATTCTCCTTGATGGTTTCCTCGCAGACCATGTGTGGGTCGAGGAAACCTACCGGTGAATGCCTTACTTCGGCTTCAGAAATCATGTATACACACACACAAACACACAAAAGCAAGGAGTTATATATAACATTTATCGGTATTACACGAACATTGACCGTGATTGTACACACTTACAGTGTCCAGCATCGCATGAGTGAGACGTCGAAGGAGTCGAGGTTGAAGAGATTGAACAAGTCATCGAACATCACCGTGAAGACACGCTTCAGAGTCTCGTGGTTAAAATGATCCTTCTGAACTTGACGGTGACACCGAGCGCCGTTGTTCATCCGTCTTGTTGGCCTGCTCCATGTACCATGTGTGCAATCTCGCAAGCCAATCCTATGGTAGGGTCGTCTAACCTCTCGACCAACGGCTCGCTTAGCACGAATTTTCGCCAATGGCAAGAAGGGTATATCGTAAGTGAGTCGACCGCCTTCGATTTTCCCTTGTCGTCTCGCTTTGTATAGGTCGACTTCACGAGTCCATCGAGCATGAGGTGTAGATGCACCCGATGCACTGCACTTGCCGCCGGTGCGATCGGCTCCAGTACATATACTTCCTGTGAAGTTGGCACCGGTGCAGGTAGCTCTAGGCAGATGTCTCTCTTGGGCAACTGGATGAATGCTCCAATGGCTTGCCCTAAAGTCACGACCTCGTCGTTTGGGGGTTTCTCCAGCTGGACGACCTAGAAATTGGTATAAACAGCGTCCACATTCACTTTTGCGAAACCCGACGCTATATTTACACCGTGCATGTCGGGACCCAAAATTACGATTCTGGAACCCTCTGTGTATAATGCACTAGTCCAGGATCACGCTAGTGCACACAGTGTCAACATAGGTGAATATTAATCCACACAAGCGATAAATAAAGTAAACGATTAGTTTGAATAATAAATAAGGGTTTTGACCTTATGGTCGAGTTTACACTTATTAAGCCACGCAGGGCTGACAGAGAATAAAATAGCAGCGGAACAGAAATAACTTCAGCGTAGATCCCATCAATTCACCACAGGCAACCGACTGGGATCCAGACCTTAACAATCAGCAACCTTCGGCGATCTCCTCCTCGAAAGTAGGTGTAGACTCCTCCTCTTTTGTAGGTTTGGGCGCAAGTTTTACAACAAGCGTGAGTACACAACCATACTCGCAAATCATACCACAGAATGCAATTTATAAATGCAGGCTTAATCCAAAAGAAAAGGCTTCTGTGATTCTTTTGCATAAAAGCAACATTTGCAATTTGAATACAATAATAGCTTGAAATGCAGTTCAAAACAAATAAACAATATTAATTTAACAATTACTTTCACAAAGACACAAAGCTAAGCAGATTATTTCACATAGCCACATGACTTAGATCACATAGCTCCCATCCCAAACATTTTATAAAAACTACCCCTCGTGTGAAATCCCCGAGCATGTCCATGACCGCGTACGCGACTATTCGAATAGATTGATTTAACACTCTGCAGAGGTTGTACACTTTACCCACACGATACAACTATTGTTGCAAGCACTAATCATAACAAAACGGTTCAGAAACTTCATCTTAACATTGATACTCCCGATGTGCTTACAAACCGCTATGCCAACCCAAACGGAGCGCTTTGGCATAACACACACCGCCGACAGGACACGTGCGAACCGCCCGTGATGCGACTACCTTGTAGTACACACCTCCACCCATAGCCTAACCTACCACCTGAGTAATCAATGCCAAGAATCTATAACCTACTAAGTTAGGCCTGTCCCATACCAGACATGTGGTCGTACAGTAAGGCTCAGTTCAATGGCACACAAAGTTAAGTCCTTAATTGACCAAGCCAAGACTTCCATTTCCTAACTAGATCACAAAGATTATCGTTCCCATTCACAAAGTCCACCATATCACAAAGTATCCACCACTTGCTTCAGCCCAAATCCTTTCACACCCAATTGGTTTTAGTGCAACACATGCTATCACGAAGTAATAACACATAGCACACAGTTTTACACAAAGTTCCATAGTCACTTAGTCAAATTGAATATTTGCAACTTACATGAGATGTGGGACTCGTAGCATGGCTAAGCGATTGTACTCGCATCTAACCAACCCACGTTGGTGCTACAATATTACCAACTAATAACCAATCTAGGGTAACAAGGAATTATGGCATACAAAGTCAAGGTGATGATAACAATTTGGATGATAACTATGTCCAAAAGCATTTAAATACATAATTAAAGTAGAATGCAATATGGAACCGTTTGTGATATATAATCATAGACGATTTGTTCTAAGGAACCATATGTGATTTTCTTTTGTATTGCTAAATCCATTTCTGTTTGTTGGCTAGCCTCAGGAAATGCTAGCCATGCCCTCTAAAACAAGCAGAAACACAACAAGTACATGTATACATCCAATTCATATTCATTTCAGAAACAATCACATCCATTTCACAAATTCAGATATGACGTCACATTCTCATATACATAAATGCAAATTCACATATGACACGTTCTCATATATATAAATACAAATTCACATATGACACATTCTCATATACATAAATGCAAATTCAGAACATATGACACATAAACATTTCATTCATCATTCCACTTGCTTATCTCCTTTAAAAATTAGCCCTTCCTGATGATCGACGCGTATGTAGCTAGTTTCATCACGTCGTTCTTCCTCGACCCTTATGCCGTTTCCGAAAGGAGGTAACTCGTCAAATTGATTGTATTCTTCCTCGTCCACTACATTCTCAATTCCGACAATCCTCATTTTTCCATGAAGAACTACGTGGTGCTTCTTATTTGTCTGGTCAGTTACATAGAAGACTTGAACAACTTGGTTAGCGAGTACGAATGGTTCATCTTTGTATTCGACACGTTCGAGGTCCACGGTAGTGATGCCGTACCTATCGACCTTCACCTGTGGGAGATGGACCCAACGGCACCGATACAGTGAGATCTTGAAAAGCACGTAGTCGAGCTCCCAAATCTCCTCTATGAACCTATAGTAGGAGCTCCTCAACCCATCGATACTAAATGCATCTATGCGGACACCGCTGTTCTGGTTAGTGCTCTTTATATCCTGAGCCTGCGTATAGAATATGTACCAATTTATGTCGTATCCTTGCCATGTCACAACTGCAAATGTTGGCCCTTTTGCCAACCATGTTAGCATATCACTTGACGAGCTCCTAGCGAGTCGCTCCTTCAACCATTGGTTGAACCGATCACAGTCCGCTCGTGATCCAAACATTCGCCGCTCGATTCTCGCTTTCGGGCACGCCTTGTGCTGGTCGATATACGGGGACACTTCAGTCATGTGTTGCAAGACCGTGAAATAGGCTTGAGCATACACTCTCGTCTCTGGTGTAATTGTTTTCCTTCCGATGGTCCTGATACCCTCGAGCCTCCCCTCATGGCAAGATCGAGGCACACCTATTGGTTCGACCTGAGCCATGTAATCGACGCTGAACTCAATGACCTGTTCGGTTGCATAACCTTCGACAATGCTTCCCTCTGGCCGACATCGATTCCGTACATAGGACTTGAGAATTCCCATGAACCTCTCGAACGGGTACATGCTACGTAGGAACACGGGCCCACACATATTTATCTCCCTCACAATGTGAACAATGAGATGGACCATGATATCGAAAAACGACAGAGGGAAATACATCTCAAGATGACATAGAGTCGTCACCACCTCGTCCTGCAGAGCATCTAGTCCTTAGGGATCGATGATCTTCTGAGCAATTGTGTTAAAGAAATAACATAGCCTCATGATTGTCTCTTGGACCTTGATCGGCAAAATACTTCTAATTGCAACAGGGAGCATCTGTGTCATCAGCATATGACAATCATGAGACTTCATGCCAATTAACTTGAAATCTTCCATCAAAACAAGTTTCTTCATGTTGGCAGAGTAACCGGATGGAACTTTCACACCATGCAAGCACTGGCACAGTTCAGTTCTCTCGGCCTTGGACAGAGTGTAACAAGCAGGGGGAAGGTACGTTCATCCTTTATTGGTCTTTGTCGGTGCTAACTCAGGTCTGATGTCCATATCAACCAAGTCAAGTCGTGCATTGACACTATCCTTTGTTTTGTCACGAATGTTCAGTAAGAGGCCAATCAAGCTGTCACATACATTCTTCTCTACGTGCATAACGTCGATACAGTGGCGAACTTCTAGGTGCTCCCAATAAGGTAAGTCATAAAATATTGATCTCTTCTTTCAGATGTTCTTCTCACGGGTCCTCGATTTACGTCCCTTTCCGAGCACAACATCTAAATCCTTAACCATATCATAGACCTCTTTTCCGCTTAAATGCCTTGGAGCTGAACTGTCCTCCTTCTCTCCATCGAATTGTTTCTTCATCCTGCGGTATGGGTGAGCCCTCCGGAGGAACCTACAGTAACGCATGTACACGGTTTTGCGCGAGTACTTCAGCCACACACTCTCGGTATCATCTAAGCAGTGAGTACATGCTTTGGCCTCTTTTGTACTCTGGCCCGACAGGTTAGCAAGGGCGGGATAATCATTTATGGTGCGAGAATAACAAGGAGCGTGCGGTGTAGTACTCGCTTGTACGCATCCCATACTGCACCCTTCGATCCACGATTTTTAGATCTTCAATCAATGGTGCTAGGTACACATCAATATCATTCCCAGTTGCTTCGGCCCTTGGATAAGTATCGACAAAGAAAATATACTTTCGCTTTATACACAACCAAGGGAAGGTTGTACATACAGAGTCACGGGCCAAGTGCTATGTCGGCACTCATGTTACCGAAAGGATTCATTCCATCCGCACTCAATCCAAACCTTATATTCCTCGCCCGCGACCAAGTCCGGAAACCTCCTATCGATGTTTCTCCACCGGGTGGAATCGCAGGTGTCTTAGCTTTCCATCCGCTTACGCCCTTCGAATGCCAACGAGCGCTTTGCCTCCTTTGGGTTCGCGAAACCGCTTCAAATGGGAATTACAGAAGATACCACGCCACCTTAGCAGAGGTCCTTTCTTCACCTCGATTCCTCGACCATCATCTAATTGATTCTTACGCTTGTACCGGGATGCGTTGACAACGGACATACATGCATGTCTGCATACTCTTTACTGTAGAGAGGATACAATGCTTGACATGCATGTATTTTTTATACTTCTATTCCCAACGGACAAAGAACGCTCTTGGCTCAGAGGTGGTTTTGGGCAACTCGCTTCCATCCGAAGCATGTCCGCTAAAAGACCTAATGTGTGCGTGAAATTCTTGTCGGACCAACCGTTGCTTGCCTTCAATTTCAACAGCTTTAAGCACGGATGACAACCTTGTGTATTCCGCTTGCGGCCCGAACAAAGGCTTCTCCGAGTCCTCCATCAAGCCCTCGAATTTACCAAACTCTCTCTCACTATAGTTCATACGCATCGCTAAGCATCGATCCGCATTGTCGTGCATCCTATCCGATCGGAACCATAATCGACATCATCCGCAAAGATATCGTTGACTTCGTCGGCGATGTCGTTATTACTACCTTCTTGTATAATCTGCTCTTCACCGTGACTGGTCCAACGTGTATACCCCTTTTTGAAGCCCCTTCGAATCAAATGTGATTGGATCTGCGCTTGGTTGTCAAACATCTTCAGATTCTCACAGTCAATGCATGGACAATACATATATTCCGCCCCCTTATTCAACATATCCCTCTCGGCAGCTCTTGTAAAAGCACACACGTCATTAATGTACTCTTCACTCACACGGTTCTTAGCATACATCCAGCTTCGGTCCATCACACGGTTTGTGTTGAAAACCTTGAAAATAAATAAAAGGGTGACCATGGGCTTCACTAGTGATTTCGGCGTAAACGCCAAACTACTCAAATTAAAGGATGCTTATGCTCCAGTAGCTCACCTCGATCACAAGGAAGGTGTCAATGAAGTCGGCCGAGGAAGGTCCAAGGCGGCTGGTCGTCAGTGAACAGAGGTGACGGCGGCAAGCTCCTCGGTGACAGGTCTTCTCGGTGGAAATAAACTGAAATGAAGCACATGCACAGCTTTAGGGGGACATATAGATGGGTAAATCGACCTTGGTGGGGTCGAGCACTCACCTGAGAAGAGTTGACGTCAATGGCGGCGGCGGTGACAAGCAGCTCGATCGGCGTGGGCGACAATATAGCTGAAATGGACCACACGATCGATCGACTCACCGTCTGTGAGGTGAGGCGATACTAAAAACCGGGCACGGAGTGGCGCCGATGGACTCACCGTAGTGCCAGAGATGGAGAAGAAGACTGTTGAGGAGTACACTGCAACGGATGATAAGTAAGCGAGCAAAGCCGCACCGCCTGCGTGATGGGATAATTATCACGAGCGGTTTTCAACAAAACCGCTCGTGACATGGAGTAATATCACAGACGGTTATTAATAAGAACCGTCTGTGAAGTATCACAGACGGTTCCCAACATAAAACCGTCTGTGATATGTAGCAATATCACAGACGGTTATTATTATGAACCGTCTGTGATACTTTACAGATGGTTTTTATCGTGAATCGTCCATGATATTACCTGTTCACAGACGGTTTTTAGCGTAGCCAGTAACACAGACGGTCTCTAAACCAAAACCATCTGTGATGTCATATAATACAGACGATTTTGGTCAACCGTTTGTGATGAGGTGTCCAGTATATGCCTTTTTGTAGTAGTGTCAGTGTCGGAGTCATTCTTAGTAATCGCCACCGCCAAGCCCTTCTTGAGATAGTGAGCGGCCTCACCGAGTGTCGTGGCTCCAAAGTTGTTGCGCTCTTGCCGCCAAAGCCGTGGATATGTTGATACCATTCCGCACCTCAACGAAGCTCTCCCGACCTCAATATCATGCCTTTGTTGGAGGGGTGTCAGAGCAATGGCGCGCACATCTGTGTTTATGTCCGCCGGAGCCCGAGATTGCGTAAGGTTTATGATGGAGATCGGGTTGCTCCGGTCGATCGAGCTAGTTGGCGAATCGCGTGGCAACTCCAACTTTCTCGTAAGATTCGCCACAAAGGCAGAGGATAGTCGCAGAGCCACCCGTAACAAGAAAAATTGGAGACATCATCCGTTGTCGCCAAAGCAAAGCCAATAGCAACATCAAATAAGATGATCAAAGAGTTAGCGACCTCCGTGGTATGAAGGCAAAGGACACAATCGAGAAGCGACCGAATTAGAGAAGGCCGTGGCAAGTGGGCGCCCCAGCAATGCCTAAACTGCCATTACCTTCTTGACGGGAGAAGAAGCTTCGCACACCCTCCCATGTATTCGCATCCTTTGTAACTCAGCTTTGTATCGCACTGCTCGCAAGCACAACCGCTTCTTCCGAACCATGTTGTTTCTCTTCTCGCTTGTTGTTTTGTGTTCATCGTTGTATCGGTAGCGGAATCGCTCTTTGTGGTCCTGCGTAGTTCCTTTGTTAGTTTGTTTCGATTGGTTCCGTTCACAATCTTTATCGCCTTAGTTCGCTCGTCCTTTGGCCCCGGGCCGCTCACGGTTGTCTTCAGCACACAGCGTGATCTTGTCTTTGTCTAAGTGTCACCGCTCGCCGGGGTAGCATGTACTTAGCTTCTTTTCTTTTGCTGTTTTTTCACCGTGATTTGATCCGGCCGAGTGTAGGTTGGCAACTGTTAATCTTGCTGGATTTTATCATGTTGGGGTGTGGGAAGGGGCAATAATACGAGGCTTGCAGTGTGATAGGTTAGCTCTGAGGGTTAGCTAGAGACAGAAATAAAAATTCTATCTTGGAATGTTAGAGGGCTAGGAGATGCCTGTAAAAGGGTGTTAGTTTATCGACTTTGGTAGCCCTAAACCGTATATCATTTGCCTTCAAGAAACTAAGTTGGTTAACATTGATGTTTTCAAAGCGATAAGTTTCTCGCCCTCAAATTGAGGAATTATCACTTTCATCCATCTATTCAAAGCTTCAGGGGCATACTAACGGCTTGGTGCAACACCAATTTAGAGACATCTCCGATTCAAAGCCGATATTTGTCGTTGACAATAGCCTTCCAATAAAAACAAACAGAATCCGATTCATGTAACAAATGTGTATGCACCTTTCGAAGACAATTCCCGTCAACCTTTCTTTGACAGCCTTGCTAGTGTTCGACAGAGCTTGGTTGGACCTTGGATGGTCCTGGGGGACTTTAACATTTATAGATTTGCATATGAGAAAAGCAACGATAATATAAATCAAGGGTATGTCCATGTTTAATACTGATTCAAAACCAAGGCTTGTTGGATGTGGACATTCCAAACAAGAGATTTACATGGATGAACAAAAGGAGAAATCCAACAATTAATGGCTAAGCTAGATAGGATTCTAGTTGATACAGACTAGACTCAAACATTCTTAAGCATCTCGGCAAGATCACATGTAGCAAAGAACTTGCACCACACACCAATTATGGCAAATGTCAAAACAGAATTACATGCGTCAAAGATCTTCAGGCTAGAAAATTTCTAGCTTCATTCAATAGATTTTGAAAACCTAGTGATACAAAACTGGACACAAGGAACCAGGCATCTGGCTAGTATCTCTACTGCTAATCTCAAGCTAAGAAGACTTCTGCAAAAATCGATCTTGGTTGAAGAGGAACAGAGCCTACCATCTCAAATGGAAAATACCTAATCACTTTAGAATACTTGGACAATACAGAGGAGTGGAGGCAATTAACAAACCTTGAATTTACCTTCAGGAAAAATGTCAGAACACATTTGCAAGAGCTTAACTGGTTCTGGGCCCTCAAGTGGAAGCGTCGGGCAAAGATTAAATGGTGAAAATTGGGAGATGAAAATACACATTTCTTTCATGTCACATCATCCATTAGAAACCATTGGAATAACATCAAAGTGCTCATTAAGGATGGAATTGAATACTATGACAATGCCTCCAAATTGCAAATTACATCGCTACTTGTGGATCTCTTTAGTTCATACTCTACTTGGTCACCAACAATAGACCTTACGCATCTATATCAGCAAGATCAAAGTCTTCAGACTCTCTCAGACAACTTTACTTGGGAAGAGATAGCAAATGCAATTGTACGATCCCCGAACAACAAAAGCCCAGGGCCGGATGGATTTACAAATGAGTTTTACAAGAAGTTCTTGGACGTTCTGAAGCCTGATCTAATACATCTCTATGCAGATTTACATTCCAATAATATAGACTTGTCAGGGGTAAACAAATCTTATATCACTTTGGTCCCAAAGATTGACACACCAACGCAAATCAAGGACTTCAGGCCCATCTCGTTGTTACACAACATACCTAAGCTCATTAGCAAAGTCTTGGCAAATAGACTACAACCGAGAATCGCGGACCTTGTCAGTCATATGCAGTCCGGGTTTATCTCAAGAAGATCAATTGCAGAGAACTTCGTGCTAGCTTCAGAACTGGTCCAATGTGCAATGAAGAGGAAAAGGCCTATGCTAGTTCTCAAATTAGACTTCCATAAAGCTTTTGACACAATAAGTTGGGAATGTATTCGACTGACACTACAAAACAGAGGGTTTGACAGAAAATGGGTTAGCTGGATACATGCTATTCTTTCTTCGAGTGACAATGCAGATCTTGTCAATGGGATTGTGGGAACAAATTAATTACCGACGCTGGTACGACAAGGAGACCCACTCTCCTTTTATTTTCATATTGGTAGCAGATGTCCTTCAAAAAACATTGCAAAGATGCCCATTCTATCAATGATCCTACACCCATTGGATATACAAGAAATGGCACCAATTTTACAATATGCGATGACACCTTAATCTTACTCAAGGGAACAACCCAACAAGCCTTGGTTCTCAAAGAGCTTCTGGACTCGTTTGCATCTTTTTCAGGCTTGAAGATCAACTACCATAAGAGTACTCTAGTACCCATCCACATGTCTCAACAAGAAGCCACCTTAGCAGCCACCACCCTGCAATGCTCACTCGGCTCACTTCCATGTAACTACTTAGGACTGCCTTTATCCACTAGCAAGATACCTCACGAACATTGCAACCTATCATCGATGTGATAGACAAAAAATTGGCAGGTTGGATGCCTCGGTTGCTCTCTTGGGGAGGAAGAGTGACAATGATCAATGCAGTTCTGACAGCAATACCTACTTATTATATGAGTTGCATCCGGTGGCCGAAACGTAGCATAGAGGCAATTGACAAAATCAGGAGAGCCTTCCTTTGGAAAGGAGTTAAGGAGATTCACGGTGGACATTGTCTAGTTGCTTGGAACACAGTTATCCTGCCCAAAGAGCAAGGAGGGTTAGGGATACGGATCTCCGGATCCACAACAAAGCTTTAATCATGAAGTGTGTAGCTAAATTACTCTCGACTAATCAACTTTGCTTCACTTGGTGCGCAGACAATATGTTCAAAACCAAGTGCATACCACACTCGACAGGAGACACGACAAGATGGAGAACTTTATCTACATCATTGAGACAACTATACAAATGACGAAGGTTATAATTGGAGATGGACAAACCACATCTTTCTGGAAGGACGCTTGGACGAACAAAGGAAGATTCTATATATGCTTTCCTACCCTTTACGCATTTGCCATTAATCCGAATTGCACAAATTAGCTCACGATCGCTTGATAACAACTGGGTGATTGAACTTCATCCGTCTGTCACGGCAAGTGGCCTTTGAGCGTCGTGACTTATTGCAAGTCCTGTTAGCGCAACATCTCACACAGGGACCATGGACCGACGGGTTATAGCTTCGACCATGGCGAACGTAACTACATCTGAAATATACCAAGTACTATCCTTCCATAGCCTCAAATGGAGGGCGATTGATTTTACCTAGCTCAAATCAATACCTCATCGATACAGAATATTCTTATGGCTAGCTTTTTGGGGAAAGCTTAATACCAAGGATAATATGACAGCTAAGAAATGGACAACAAACCCACACTGTGACATTTGCCCCGCTTTGGAAACAATTGACCACATCATTCTCAGATGCAAAGCTGCGGACTATATATGGACAAAGTTAGACTGTTGACACAAAGCACTGCTCCAAGGACATACTAGAATTTGTGGAAACAGCCAAAGACAATCATCGAGCCACCATGAAGTTTGGCCTATTTGCTTTGTCGTCGCGCCATACCTTATGGACCATGCGGAATAAAAGGATATTCCAAAATACGGAATGTGGAAACAATGCAATTCAACGCCGATCCGAGTACATTGATTTCTCGTCCCGCAGTCCAAGTCCGACCGCCAGGTTTCCCTTCGACAGTGGTGTCAGCTACATTTGTAAATAGCTATCCTGTTTTTTTTTTTTTTGTAATACTTTGTTAACCATTTTAATACAATGGGCATAAGGTAGAGTTTTTCTACCTTCTACGTCAAAAAAAAAGCCCTTCTCAAGGTCTGTCTCATACTTAGTATAATCAAAACCATCTAAGGGCTCTCTGTGATGGATCGGCAATGGATATCGTCGTGGAGGTGGAGCATACTCATCATTAGGATCAAGTGGAGGTGGCATTGCATACGCTCTAAGGCGTCTGTCCTTAGCAGACCAAGCCAAGTAAGGAGACAAGTCTGAAAATCCTGTTGGTCCTCAGTAAGTCATCCCTCAGCAATGAACATCCTGGTCAAGAAAGGAGCGTATGTCAAAATCCTCTTCATGGTAGTATATAGTATCCTCCATCTCACTAATCATGAGATCAACCACATCGATGCAAGTCCCGGTGAGAATCAAGTGCAACAACCAAATAACCTCTGTAGTGAGCTCATCTCGTCCACTCTTCCTATGGTAAATGGTGTAGCGAGTCACACAGTAAACTGCAAGAGCCAATAAAGTCGAACAACTATGTTCCTGGTCTAGAAGTTTTCGGCCTCGATGTCTTGATGCATATGAGCGGTCTCAAGTAGAGGTGGAAGAACTGATGAGGTGCGACGAACTAGTTGAGAAAGTGTGTGGATGCGTGCACCGTATGAAGGAACACCAAGAATCTCTGCCATCGTCTCTCTAGTCTGAGTCCTCCGCTCAGTGCCAAGCATAAAGTGATATGAGAGCGGTCTGAAGCAATCCGTAAGGTACCATAGAACTGAAAAATGAGATCGTCTCTCTGGAGCAATCCATAAGGTAGCATAGAACTGAAAAATGAGATCGTCTCTCCAGCTGAACTCTCTATCAAGAAGCAAAGTGTCCATGGGGGAGGCCTACGTGCATTGCGTGCGTGAGTGAGCCTGGGATTTAGCAGGGTGGAGCTAGGATTTTAACGATGTAGTGCGAACTTAAAACATATCTGTTCCAACACAAGTTCAAATGACATAGTCTATAAGTTCAAATGTGTCAAATTGTATATTCGCACTATAACCAACATCACAAAATATTTTAAAAATTTACTTAATTACAACTTGATACGGCGTTGCTTCATGTTTTGAAAGCGGTTGATGACAACATCATCTATAACTTGTAGAAAAAAATTCACGCTCAATGTACGTAACTAAACAATTATTCAAGTATTATTTACACATGCTATTTCTTAGCTTATTTTTCACATGATTCATTGCCAAAAATATCCTCTCTACACTTGCAGTAGCCATAGGAAGGATCAATACCAATGTGAGCAGCAAATGAACAATTTTATAGCAATTATGCTTCTTTGTCTCAATAAGATTAATAGAGAGTTCACTGAGATTCTTCACTTCTCGAAACCTTGTATCTCGATGCATGTCAGTGATAAACATATTAAGTTACAAACAAAGTTGAATCAAATATGTGTTCGAGAAATCTTTAAGATAAAACTTAGCAAGTTTAAAAACTTTATCCTTGTCATAGAAGCAAATGAATCAGCAGGATGCAAAGATGTCATGCAAATGAATCAGCAGGCAGGTAGCAAAGGGTATAAGGAAAGGAACGTGGAGATTAAGCCAACATTAGACCTTGAAGGAGCCTGGAGCCAAGGAGGGAGCGGCGACGGCGGTCCTCGGTCGAGACTCGAGGCGCGAATCGACACCGCGGCCGAGGTCGAGATCGCCGCCAAGACAAGCAAAAGCGCGCTAGAGCGCCGTGATGCGCCGATGCCGCGATGAGCTACCGGCTGCGGTGCTGTGCTGTGCTCTTGTGCTCATGCGCTGCTGCCAGAGCGCCTGAATGGGTAGATGGTACTTAGGCGTGACGCCTCCTTGACTAGTTGACTTGGGTTTGATTCTCAAATTCTGTTGGGCTTAATGCTAAATGGGCTGTCAGGAGTTGAGAAGTATGTATGTTAGTATGTGTAGTGTATACTTAATGTATTAAGGGGGGTATATACCAATTTTTGTGCAAAAATTTTGGGGGTGCAACTGTACCCATGCATCTACTGTGGCTCCATCACTAGGATTTAGTCCCAAAATTGCTCGTTCGATCGGAGCTCAACCAACTTAAATAGCCCGATGATCCAGACGTGGCAACTTCGGTTAACCGTTTTACACAAAGTGAGGGCAAAAGTGTAAGCAGTTATTACACATGTGTGGTTTACCCAAAATGGGGGTAGATTTGAGCTTATCTTTAACATCTCGATTTTTAAAATCTGGTTGTTAATATTTAAATTAATGGTTTATAAAATTTTGAGCATTTTCAAAATTTTCATCATTTAATTGAAAGGATCTCTTATTTTTTAGTAACCAAAAAACAAATGATCTTAAACCCCCACTGCCCCTTTGCTCCGGTCTCGGCAGGCAGCAAACAAAAACACCCTGTGCCCCACCTTTCCCCTTCACTGTCATCTCCTCCCAACAGCAACAAAACCCCTCCCTACTGCCCCTATCCCATTCACTCCCACTCCTGCCTCCTTCCCCTTTTCTCTCCCCTACTGTGTCATTTCTTTTCTCCCCACCCAAACTGAACAAAGACTCCTTCCCTATTCTTCCCACCTCTGCCATTTCTTTCCCAAGCTTGAACAAAGCTTCATGCCTCGCCAGATCTCACCCAAAAAAGAGGAATCAATGCCTGCATGTTATACCATTGCATTCATCATCACACAAGCATTCCATTCATACAAGAGTTTTTCGCATGCACGATCGTTTGAGTGATGCGCGCATCCAGTCCTTTGGCTCGGCACGGCACTATTCGTGGCGGCCAGCCATTTCGCCCAAATACTATTCGTGCCGGGCTGGTCCACGGGCCAGGGTGATGCCCCCATCGCTTTTTCGTGCTGTACCGGGTCAGTACGGTCCGTTTAGTCCATCGGGCCGATAGAATGAAAAAAATAAAAAAAAATCCAGAAAAATGTGTAGAATTGAGAAGTAGACATGAAAATTAAAAAAAAAGACAACCATATCAAAAATGTAATAGAATTTTATTAATGTTCAAATAGCTAGCTCGTTAAAACATTTGTCATTTAGCTCATAAGACATGAAAAATTGAAAAACAATCCTAGAAAAAAATATATTTAAAAACCAAAATAAATTTATATATACTTATAAAATGAACTATATAAAATTTAAAAACTACAAAATAAAACCATATAAGTATTAAAAATAGAAAGAAAATCATATAAATATTAATAAATAAAAATAAAATTATATATGTATATTAAAACACTGTTGTGCCTAATGGGTCGTGCCATGCCGGGCAGGGCCCAACACTATTTATGCCGTGTCGTGCCGGCCCGTCATGCCAGGGTGATGGCCCAGGCACGGCCTGTGAGTAGTATCGTGCCGTGTCGGTCCGGGTTGGGCCAACAGTGTCGTGCCTCGTGCCGGCCCATCAGGCACGGCCTGTTTGGCTAGCTCTAGTCGGATCCCTCTTCCGCGGTCACGCCACGAGCCCAAGCCGCTGCCATCGCAATCATCGTCGTCGACCACCTTCCCGACCCCAGCCATCGCATTCAAGCCGTAGATGCGTTCGCTAGAGCACGGAGATGCTTAGGATGCTCTCCATTTGTAGACAACCACCGTTCACCGTCGTCGCCAACCCTCCGCTATCGTCGATCTTGCTGACATCACTGTCAACGTGGCCATCACAGCAGCGCCACACGTGAGTCGCCATTGCGTCAGCCGCCACCGCACCCCTAACCCTAGATCTAAACTTACGTGAACCTAGTCTACCGTGAGTCGTGTCTCTGACACGTGGACCCTACATTTTAATGCACTATTCCATAGACCTGTGAGCCCGTGAACCCGTGGACCTAGTCCGTGGACTCGGTCTATAGACTGTGGGTCCCACCTGTTAGTATCTTGTCCTATTTTTTGGAATTAATTTAATTCCCAAAAATCCCTTTTCTAGTGGGTCCCATCTGTCAGTCTTAGTACCCTCCTCTTTTTATTTTTTCGAATTTCTCAGCTGAACCAACTTCCGAGAGCTCGTTTTGCTTCATATAATCTCCGATTGAGCCCATTCAAATATCTAAATTCATCTAAAATCAAATTCTACCTTCCAATAGGTTTTATTTAATTTATGGAGTTCATTTTATCTCTCTTTGCGAGTAGACATTAATACTTCGTGAGCTTACGAAGGAGTGGAGCTAGCTCAAGACCAGAACCAAGACTTGTTCCAAAGCAAGTTGTGCTTTGATCATATTGCACCCAATTTTATAAAATTATTTTGATTCAAATTATTGCATGGTAGTTCAATTATAAAATGTTTTACTATTTTAGGATTAGTTATGCAACCTATTTGATTATGTCTACCTTGTGAATTGTATTGTCATCATGAATTGCCACCCTAGGTTGGATATTTACTAGTTGGTCAATAATGTAGAACCAACGTGGGTTGGTTTAGACATGACTAGTATGCTTAGCCATACAATGGACATTGATATCATTTTAATGGAAAATTCATACTTGACTATGTGATTATGGAATATCTTTGTGATAATTAGTATGACATGTGTTGTCACTTAGTGGGAGCATGTGTTGCACTTTAATCAACTAGGTGGGAAAATGTATTATGGAAAAATTATACAAGCAAGTAAACTGTGAGCTCATTTACTATATTTAAAATTCCTAGAAACAATAGTATATTCTGAGGGATACACGTTTCTGTCGCCAATTATCTTTTAAATAATATTATTTAAAAAAATTGAGGATGTACCAAGGCAGGGCTCACTGCTTTTTCGAATTACTAAGACCATCTGCAATGTTGGATTTTAGCCGGTTCAAAGAGCTATTTTACATGATTGGAATCAGCTCCATACAATGAAGTTATCGATTCCAACAAAATTAATCCAGGAACCGAGCTCTAGTTTATAGTCGATTCAAACACAATAGAAAATTTATAAGGCCCACCGTTAAATATTGTAATGAGGAAGATGAGAGAGACGATGTTGATTTTTTAATACACGAGATCTCACTTATAATTTGAATCGGATTAATACATTGAAAAAAACGAACTTAGTTTCAGTATATTAAGGATGCTCTAATGCTCGTTTTATATTTCTCTGCTCGTGCTATATAGACGCGGCGCGCACGTTGGCTGCGTTCCCGAGCCCGAAATTTAAGGGAGCAGAGAGAAGAAGAGATAGAGAGAGAAACTGTGAGAGGAGAGAGGTGGGGCCGCTGTGATTCTTCCCTCTTCCTCCTCGTCGCCGGTGGTGGTGCTGTCTTCTTCGCCGTGCCCGTGCGCGCGTGCGGTGGAGGAGACGAGGAGAAATAAGAAGCCAAGGTATAGAAGAGAGGGAGGGAGGGAGAGGAGGAGGAGAGAAGGAAATGGCTGCGGCGTGGTCCTCGGTGGGGCCGGTGGCGGTGGCCTCGCTGGTGGTGGGCATCGCAATGCCGGCCTCCGCCGCCGCAGCGCAGCCGCCCGCGCCCGCGCCCACCAGCGACGGTGAGAACCCAACACCGCATTCCTCTCCTCCCTCGTGATTTTATTTCACCCGTTTCCCCGTGCTGCCTCGTGTTCCGTGCCGCCCGTTCTCTTCAGTCGGTATCACGCCTTCCTTTTTTTTTTAAAAAAAAAAAAGGGAAAAAAGTCGTCTGCAGGCATGAATTATGCAGAGGGAATCCTCTCGTAGCTGTGGATTACTCCTTTTTTTTTTCTCCCAACTTGATTACAGTGATGAAAAAAAAACTGCCAAAATTTTCCATCTTAAATTGCGTTAAGATACATACAATTAATTTGCTCTTGCAATTTAATTTGTTCAATTACGTTTCCTTAGGAGCTTCTTGTAATGTAATTTGCTCTTTATAAAACGTTTTTTTTTGGGGCAAAATAGAGGGATGGAGATGATCGAGAATTTTTCATCTTCCCAGCTAGTTGTTACGCTACCCCTTCAAAGCTGCAGCTTTGATCGTATGGAAGGTCTTCTGTGATTAGATGCTTGATACCTCTGACTTGTGCACGTCGATTTGGTAGGCCTAGATGGAGACCCATACTTGCAAATTGCGATACTGCTTGCTCATCGGTTGTGGTGAACAACTCAATAAGTAGTGTTAGTTTGCAAATCTTGATAAACTATCGAGGTTCTAGAATCAAATCACATCGCAACTAATACGCCGTACCCGTTGATTTATAGCGCTTCTTTAATTGTACAAAACTAATGTGACATGTGCAATAATTGACTTAGAAAGTTCAGTTTTATCATGATTTTCTGTCAGGTTTTTCTGGGCCAACGTTTTGTTCTTTCCAGGTGTGTTCTGCATGTTCGTTGCAACATATTTTGAGTAATATTGACGAAAATGAATCTTTAGGAGATTCTTCATAAAAGATTAGTGTGTGAATGGGCATTTCACTGATGGGCACAGATGCTGTGATACGATGATCACACTAGAAGGGTGCTTGCTGTCCATCCGTCAAGAATCTTGTTTTTTTCTTTTGCTGTACTAGTTCAGTTGGTTTGCACTTCCCTTTCTTCGGTAGTATTCGTGGTTCCTTGAGTAGCTTCCACTGACATGATACCTGGCAGCTGCTCTTTTACACTTGTATTTGAAGGATGTCGATAATTTTGCTTGCTTGAAAGTGACTTCAAATTCTAGAAGTAAATATGTCTACAACTCTACTGTCGCTGAATTTTATTCCCTGTTTTAGTCCACATAAAGACTTGGTTCTTAGCGCAAGATGTAAAATGCAAAATTTCCTATTATCGTGCTGCCCACCACATCAACTAAGAATTATAGACATTTAGTTGAATTGTTGTTGTTGTGGATGAATTGGCAGATGACAGTTCAACTCAATTATATGCTTCTTTGAAAAAATCGTTTGGAATTTCAAACCTTAGGGATGCTGCGCTGGAAACTTTGGTCTTCCAATTTCATACAGCCTCAATTATTTATTCCTTTTGCGTTATTTTTCACCAGAAGTATGTAGATGTTTGTGAAATGAAACTGTTGCTTGTAAACCTGTCGTTTTCAAGTCGACCAAATCGAAGCTAGAGAAATTGCAACATGACGGTCAAGGATTTGCGCATCTCTATTTTTTTCCTAGAGCACACGCAAGAGAATTACGGGCATTTCTGTTTTGTGTCCTTACGTTGTCGATTATGGTTTCTTCTGAGACATTAGACTAATCCCTGCGATTTCTATTGTTAATCTATTCACGCAGGCACATCGATTGACTGGGGATCGCATATGTGCTGATGCTGGTGGCTCTAGTGCTCACCTACCTCATCCATCCATTGGACGCGTCCTCTCCATACAAGCTCTTCTAGTCCTATTCTCCGGTGTATCTTTACAGCTAGTTATGTGAGGGTAATCAGGATTTGGGTGAAGGTGGGGTGTTCTATTTTTGTATGTACAGCAGATGGTTATGAACATGTTTGGTGGTGTCTTGACGAGTTTTTTACTTAAATGTTACTGTTTAGAGTCGAAATAGTAAATACAATCTTATCTGAAGAACAAAACTAAAAATAACACCGATTTACATGCAGACCCGCGCGCCGGGTGCCCCCTGTACCGCGCTGTCCCAGCGAAGAATCAAACCCAAAAGGCCAAGACAGAGCATTAATTGCGTTCACTAAAAAGAAAGGCAGAGCACGGAACCAAGTCGCGTCAAAGAAAGAAAAAGAAAAAGAAAACGTCAGACGGAAGTGCTAACGTGTCCTTGGATCACCTCTGCACTATGATGCTCTCTGTTGAGTAACGTCGTTGGTGAATTAGTTGGAAAGATTACTTTATAGACAAGTGTAGAATCGTAAGAATAATGTAAGAACAGAAAAATAGAAAAATAGATTGAACACAGAGATATAGAGAGACTTCTTGCTTCTCTTTATTCCTTCATTTATTGATCAATCCTTTACAATGAATAGCACCCCCTATTTATAGGTTATGATCCTGCTAGGGTTTGGGATGAGGAGCCCACATTGGGCCAGGTCTGCTGTCCTGAGCCCGGTTTCTTAACACTCCCTTTGGGCACTCATCCTTCATGTCCATATCTTGTCAAAACTCTATAAAAACTCAGTGGAAAAAATTTGAAAAAGAGTACATGATACACGTTCTGCTGTGATGCACGAATTGCCTCATTAAAAACCTTAGCCGAGAAACTTCAGGAAAACTCGTCAAGAAAAAAGAGTACAATCCACTAAATTTCATTTAATCTCCTGAATTTATTCTTTGGGTACTCGATCTTCATGATCAAGCTTTAATAATGAGTTCGTAAAGGTTCTCCTCCTAAATTCTACACTTCTCTAAGTCTCATCATTCCAATTCACGTATGCATCGTTCAAAACTAGACGCTGGAAGTGACTTAGTGAATAAATTTGCAAGATTCTCACATGACTTAGTATGCAGTACTTTGATTACGTTCATCTTTTGCAATTCATGAGCATAGAAAAACTTGGAGTTGATATGCTTTGTGAGAGGATTCTTCACATAACCCATCTGTACTTGTGCAACACAAGCTGCATTATCTTCATAGAAAATAGTGGGTGTTTGCGCGGTATTCAATCCACACGACTGCTGGATGTGGTGAATCATCCGCTGAAGCCAAACACATTCTTGTAAGGCCTTGTACGGTGCTATGATTTTCAAGTGGTTCGTCGAAGTCGATACAAGACATTTCTCAGACGATTTTCATGAAATTGCAGTTCCACCACATAGGAGTTCATAGGCTGTTTGCGATTTGGCTGTATGTGGGTCCTACAGGTACCCGGCATCTGTATTGCCATTCATAGTTAGGTCTTGGTTCTTTCTGTAGAACAGACTAAATTCTTTGCTTCCTTGGAGGTATCGAAAGATGCTCTTCATTCCCTGCCAATACCTCTGGTACGTTCTGTACTATACCTTACTAATAGGTTCACGGCAAATGCAATGCCCGGTCTAGTATAGTTTGTTTAATACATGAGTGTTTCTATTACACTTAAGTGTGAGAATTCCGGTCCCAAGACTTCCTCCCCGTCTTTTCTAGGTCTGTAGGGTCCTTATCTTGCTGCAAAGATCTCCCAATCATTGGCACTTTCAAAGGGTATGCTTTTTCAAAGTCTAACCTTTCTAACACCTTCTGAGTGTAGGTTGACTGATGTACTAATATCCCTTCAGGAGCATGCCCAAGCTGCAAGCCTAGGCAATATTTGATTCTCACCCAAATCTTTCGTTTCGAACTCCGACTTCAGGTAAGAGCTTACTTTCTTAATATCCTTCAGGGTTCCGATGATATTCAGATCATTTTCATACACTGAGATTATAAAAAATCCATTCTGGGATCGTCGTATAAATACACAGGGTTTATTCTCATCGTTCGTGTAGCCTTTCTTGCATAGAAAGTCACTTCAAGCTATTATACCATATTCTGTCTGATTGCTTAAGTTCGTACAATGACTTTTTGAGTTTCACACTGTACATATTTCTATTTGCTCTATTTTGGTTTGGGACAGGGATACATTCAGATACCTTCATATAAATGTCCGAATCCAATATTTTATAAAGATATGCTGGTACCTCATTCATCAATTTCACTTATAACTTCAAGTTCACTGCCATTGAGATAAATATTTAAAGGGAGTTCCGTCCAGTGAAACCTTGTACAACGAGCCTTGCTTCTTTTCATTTCTCTTTCGAGTAAATACGCACTTATACCCTACGGGGTGCATAAGGGGAGACGTGCGGCTTACAGGCCCAAACGATTTTCTTTTATTTGGAGAGAATAATTCAGTTTCTATTTCCTTCTCCCAATCTTCTCAATCTGATCTTTTCTTTCATTCAGCGAGCGATGCTGGCTCTAAATCAAGATTGATGATTGTGGTAAGTTTCTTTGCAAAGTAAATGTCGACATTGGCTGTTGTCATATTCAAAGATTCTCCCGAGGTCATAAAGTTTATAGCTATTTCTTCAAGGGGTGATTCTTCTAATGCTTCTACTTGCTTACCGCTACTTCCAATTGCGGGGCAAGTCCCTTTAGTTTTTCAGCTCCGATGTGTGCGCACACATCCATGCTGATGTCTCCCTTCATGGGGATGTTCAATTCTGGTATGCCTTTTCTGAAGGTTCCACACCGATGCCAAGTCTCAACTGGCTCCCCTTCTAGTTCTGGGGCACTTCGGTGATCGGCTGTGTTAAGTCCCTCTCATCCTTTTCCACCAGACGTCCCCGGTTACTTCAGATTCGAGGGACCGGAGTTCTCGTCCTTTTATTCTGAGGCCTTTGGACGGGATTAGGGATACCTTTATTGGTATTTCAACCCTCTCCGGTGCATTGCTTGCAGGCAAATGCGACTTGGTCACGCTCTTCAAATCATTAAAGTGGTCTGGCAGTTGATTCGCTAATGCTTGCAAATCAATTATCTTCTGGACTTTAATTGTCTTCTAGACTTCAATTGTCTTCTAGACTTCAATTCAATTATCTTCTGGACTGCAATTATCTTCTGGACTTCTCTATTTGCTTCACTAGTGTGCAGGCCATATGCATAGATTTCAATTATGTTATGGACTTCAATTGTCTTCTACACTTCAATTGTCTTCTAGACTTCAATTATTTCCCGATATTATTATCAAGGGTTGATTTCCTCCCCCTAATGACAGGAAACTAACCTCATCTAATGTACTATCATCGAATCGGGCATTATGCAAATCTCCAATCATAGGGTCCAAATACTTGATTATGGATGCTGTCTCATAACCAACGTATATCCCAGACTTTCGGAGAAGACCCAATGCGATTATTTGCACGCGTGGTGGTATACGATATAACCCTTGTAACCAAACTCGCGAAGATGAGAAGTTTTTGGTCGACCTTACGCTAGTTGCATAGGTAGATGGATGTTATAGGCCGACGGTCTAAAATTGATGAGAGTCGCTGAGGCAGATCGCGTGTCCCTAACATGTAGTTGGTAAATTACAATTCTTCAAAGTTCTACTAGTCCATTCTGGGTGCGGACATGCGGTACAGAATGCTCAACTTTTAATTCCCATTTTCATGCAATAATCATCAAATGCTTTCAAAGTAAATTCTCCAGCGTTGTCCATTCAGGTGGACTTCATATGATGATCAGGGAAAATATTTCTAATTTAATTATCTACGAGATTAGCATTCCAAAAGTATGATTTCTCGTAGACAATAAACATACGTGCGACCATTCCGAGGAAGCATCGATGAGCACTATAAAATACATAAATGACCCTTACATGGGCTGTATAGGACCGCAAATGTCTCCCTGGATACGGTCCAGGAATTGTAAGAATAATTCATCCATCCTAATGATGGGGCCTGCCTTGCAAAAGACTCCCGTACAGGTCCAAGGAGTGTCGTAACGCTTCTGAAAGACTATTGTACCCCTCACTTGTACTCATACTGTAGCTATCCCCCGAGGGGTATTTTGGTCATTTGTACAGGCTTGGGAGCCTAGAAATACCCCATGTATTCCTCCTTTCAAGGGGACTCTCTTGAGCAATATAAGAAAGAAAGGCATTAGGTGAGCCTCCGGGGAGGAACCCTCGAACCCCGTAGGCCACCGACAGGAGTAGGGCGGTCCTCTCGGACCCCCGAACCTGTATAAACCCCTGTGTCACTCTCACCCTCGTGGACGACGGCCCATAGCACGACCGACGTCCACCCCTCACTTGTGTTCAGTTTTTACACCTATAGCATTGGCGCCGACCGTGGGGACGTAGCTAATCGACAGAAGGCTATGGCTCCTACCAAGAAGCATTCCAAGTCCACAAGGCCTCCTCTTGCTCCAGAGCATGAGGAGCCCGCAGACGACCGTTCCGTTCCCCGAAAAAACCCAAGGCGCGGGTTATCTTCGGAGATCGGGGCTATGCATCCCGGGACAGACAACGTCCTACATGTCCCCGGGCTGCCAAGTATTCCCACCTCCATCACATCAACTGACACGGTGTCTGGCCAGAGGCCCAAAGTGTCATCAGAGCTCCAGGGCTGTCCATAGCTCCTAGGGGGCTCGACATCGCTAATTGCAAAGCGATGGTGGAGGCAACCACAGGGCAGGTGGTGGACTACATGATGGCGACATATCGTACTCCCAACGGCCTCAAAGACGCCTCCCGCTCCCAAAGACCGCTTCGCCTCAAGTGGCCACTAACCCAACCTCGCGGGGAATTTTCCTTGGAGGGGGCAAGGGGGACATCCTTACAACCTCCCTCCACTCGCCCATGCGCGGTGATGAACGGGGCTTCTTACTGGCCGATGCACTCACCAAACTTTGGATGGGGAGGAGCCCAGCCCATTCCACCGCAATTCATCCCGTCGCCTCAGCCTCCGAGGCCTGAGTTCATACCACCTGGAATGGGCGCTCCACGACCTCCTCTAGAAGCTCCTCCGCCTGGTCAAATGCGCTTGCACCCGGAGATGGTGAACCAACTCCCACTGGTTAATGCAGGTCTCCATCCCCAAGGTGCTACATGGCCAGGAGCGACTAGGGGGCCTGTAGGACCAAAAGGTGTTACTCCTCCTGTGCCCCCTCCAGTACCTTCAGGTGGGCGGGTCATTCCACCTGTCATGGCCCGAGCGCACTCACCAAGCTGCAAGGATTCACATCAAGGAGGCGGGGGCCAAGGCGATCAGAAGAGCATGTACTCTGCAAGCACTAGGCGTGTCCCCGTGCTGCCAATCGGATTCGCTAGGGAGTGTGGTCGTGACCACCGTGAAGAAATGGATGTTGAATCCCTGATCTCCTAGCCAGATCAAGCTACAGGTCAGCGCGGGCGCTCCAACTCGCCAATGCGCTTGCACCGTCGCCGCCACCGGCAGGCATCTAGCTCTTCCATCTTAGGAGAGCCCCGCCACCATCGCCGTCACACCGTGCGATCACCATCACTTCGCGCGCAAAAGGACAGGAGCATCCCGGAGACTGGGAACCCTCTCGCCCGAGAGATCTGCAAAACTCCTTTTCAACCAAAGTTCCGCCAGCCTAACCTCGGGCCTTACGATGGGGACTCTGACCCCATGCAGTTCCTGGAAGTATACTCCATAGCAATTCGGGCTGGGGGAGGTGGAGAAGTAGAAATGTGTAACTGCCTCCCGTTGTTTCTCTCCGGGATGACGCGTTCTTGGTTCTTCAACCAGAAGAAAGGCTCCATCTATTCTTGGAACCAGCTGAGGGAAGAGTTCGCGTGAATTCCTGTGGAAGCTATAAAGCCCCATGCTCCCCAACCAACTCTTCACCATCAAGCGGCGAAGGGTGAGTCCATAAGAGAATTTCTAAGTGCTTTTCTAAAGTGCGGCCAAGTGGCGTATACCCGCACTCCACGGTTATCAATGCATGCAAGGAAGGTCTGCTTCCGGGAGAACTCAATCGTGCTTTGGGGAGAGATCCCCCGAGGACAACCCATGAGCTCTTCGAGGTCGTTGAAAAATACGCCCGGGGAGAATAAGATGACCTGGCCAAGAAGGGATTTCTCTCGCAAGACGAAAGCATCTCCTTCGGGAAGAAGTCAAAAAGCTCCCTAGGAAGAAGGGCAACGACCAAAGGGATCACTCTGGCAGGGAACGTGACTCCAAGATTTTTGTCGTAACTGATGCTCCTTCGCAGGAGCGCGGGGCCAACTCCACTAGAGGACCCAAGAAGGAATCAAGGCCTAAAGCCCACTGGAAGGGATGTCTTGATGAAGGCCGCAATGAAAGAAGGAGCAACCCAAATCAAGGAGACGAGCGCTGGTGTGCCTACCACAAGATACACGGGCATGATACGAACGAGTGCCGCCAATACGCCACTGAAATAGCAAAACTCCTCAAACGCGGCCCGGAGCCGCGCCAAGGGTCACCACCACATCCCGTGGCTGCAGAGGCGATGCCCCTTCAGGCAATTCCACCACCTCCTACACAGGCCCCTGGTGATCTACCTCCCGGGCAGCACCTGCAAGATGCCGAGCATGAACTCCCTTTCCAAGCACCGCAAAGACAAGTAAATGTCATAATAGGGGGTTCAGCCTCCGGGCACACGTCAAAGCGCCAACGGAAGGAGTACGCCCGAGAGGTCAACGTCGTAGGGGTGGCCCCTCAAAGCATCTCTCCCAAATGGGCAAGCATTCCTCTTAGCTTCACAGCTGATGACACAATAGGATTAAGGTTTCCTCATGATGACACCCTCTTAGTAACTGCCACAATATCCAATTGCGAGGTCTCCCGTATCCTCGTCGATGGAGGAAGCTCTGCAGATATACTCTACCTACGTGCGCTCAAGGAACTGTGGGAGTCACGGGGGGGGCTATCATCATGGCATCGTCGCCGCCATCCGACGCCCTCTCACCGCTTCGCATCAGAAAATCCATTCAACCCTTGGGAGGATCGAACTCCTCGCGACATTCGAACATAGGAGAATCACCGCACGGAAGTCGCCGTTCGATGTCGTTGACATCGAGTCCCCATTCAATGCTATCATGGGAAGGGCAACTCTCAACCGCTTCTGTGCAGCGGTTCATCAAAGCTACCTGTGCTTAAAGATACCAGGCCCTCGCGAGTCATCTCCGTGAGGGGTGATCAAGACTTAGCTCGCCGTTTATACCACAAAGCGGCAACAAACTCCAGTGACATCAACTTTCTCGAACCTAAGGAGTCAAAGGAGGAAATGCCCTCGCCTCTCACACCAAGGCACACCAAGGATGTACCCCCTCCAGCGAGGTGCTCTCTTAAGCCTCGTTCAGGGGAGGACCTGCATGAAGTACGACTCTTCAACCAGGATGACCCGCGGTCTCTTAGAATCGGGGTCGTTATCCCAGGAAAGATGGAGAAGGAGCTCATGGAGTTCTTAAAGTCCAACACTGGCGTATTCGCTTGGACACCATTCGGCATGACACTTCTTTTTGACGTGCATAAGGGCCTCTATAGCTCTCACATCGCGCCAAGGGCAACCGCAGCAAAAGCACTTCGCCAAGGCTTCTATTGGGTCAAAATGGTGCAGGATGCCCTTGATACGCTCAGGAAGCACGAGGGGTGCCAAAAGATGGTAGCCAATCACAACGATCCTGCTAATCCAGTGCGCACCATACCAATCACCTGGCCTTTTGCCCGATGGGGAATGGACTTGCTCGGGCCATTCCCACCGAGCAAGGGGGGCTACAAGCGCATGGTGGTATCAGTGGATTACATCACCGAATGGGTAGAGGTGGAACCCCTGGCCTCCATCACATCTCGCTCTGTGATGGAGTTCCTTTGGAAGAATATCATGTGTCGCTTCAATATTCCTAAGGAACTCACAGTGGATAATGACACCCAATTCAACGCTTCATCCTTCAGAGATTCCTGTAACTCCATCGGGACCACCCTTCGCATCGATACGGTGGCTCATCCAAAAACCAATGATGCCGTGGAAAGAACCAATGGGCTAGTCCTGCAAGTCATACGCCGTCGCCTTGAAACAAGTGCCCTCAAGCGGGGAACTTGGACGGAGGAGCTCCTCGGCCTCCTATGGGGACTACACATGACTCCCAGCCGCTCCACTAGAGGGACTCCGTTCTCACTCATGTACGGGGTTGAAGCTGTCCTCCCTGCTGAGATCCGTCACTGCTCTCTTCGACTGGAAATGCTCTCAGCACCACTACCTGCCCACTTCGGTCGAAATGAGGAGAACCACAAGGTTGAGGTGGGCTTTGTGAAGGAAATCCGCAACCAAGCCCTCCTTGAGCATGCTGCTTACGAGCAGCAGGCCACCCGATTCTACAACAGCAAGGTGAAGAAACACGCCCTCCTCCTCGGCGGTCTTGTACTAAAAAAGGTCACCGACCTAACGGCTCAGGAGAACTTCACCCCAAATGGGAATGCCCCTACCGCATCTCCTCGGTCCTAGGGTCAGGCGCCTACCGACTTGCTACCCTAGAAGACAAGCCGCTGAAGCATGCATGGAATGCGGATAAGCTCCGAAAGTTTTGCGCTTAAGACACTATTGTATGCCCCCTGTGGCACCTATCGAGATGTAAACACCATCTTGCTTAGTGCAATGGAGATGTGAGGTTCCTACATGATCGCACCATTTATGCAATTATGGCCTGGATCGGGGGTAGTCCCTTAACACGCTGCTGTTAAGGGATTGACCTATTTTGTGTATGTCTTCTCAATTATGTGCTCATCAATGATTGAAAGGAAACAGGCCCATCCTACAAGTCTCGCCTGTCTCACACAAGCTCTCGCTAACCCTTGCCTTGCAAAGGACGTCACCTACGTGGTGCCTAGGGCGCACGACCCCTGTGGTCTCCCCTAACAAAAGACCAAAGCGGCTTGGTCGTCCGTCGACTCCTCCATGGCGACTTGCGTCCTACTAGACCCAGGGCGCAAGTGACGGCTCGGGCCTAGTGCCCGAGTCTATGGATGTGCTAAGGATTAGTCCCCCTTCAGCCTCCAGGCTATACGCCGAACGACCTCCGGGTCACTCCTCGCCCTGTTCTAATACAGGCAAAGGCCAACCGTGCCCAACACATTCGTATCCCCTCGGGAACGTCTATATGTCGGGGGCACACATCCAAGGTGCCTATGAGTTAGCCTCATGGGCACCTCCAAGCCCACTAGGGGCTACAACCCCTGGTGGCCATTCGGTGCCCCCGCGACTTAGCCTCGTGGGCGCCACCAGCGTGCCCGTGACCCACTGTCGAAGGCACACATCCAAGGTGCCCATGAATTAGCCTCATAGGCACCTACAAGCCCACTGGGGGCTACAACCCCTAGTAGCCATTCGGTGTCCCACGACTTAGTCTCGTTGGCGCCGCTCTCGTGTGCTTATGACTCACTGTCATGGGCACCCCTCCATGGTGGCCATGAGTTAGCCTCATGGGCACCTCCAAGTCTACTGGGGGCTACCACCCCTAGTGGCTATTTGGTGCCCCATGACTTAGCCTCGTGGGCGCCACCGGTGTGCCCGTGACTTACTGTTAAAGACACACGTCCAAGGTGCCTATGAGTTAGCCTCATGGGCACCTCCAAGTCCACTAGGTGCTACCACCCCTAGTGACCATTCGGTGCCCTACGACTTAGCTTCGTGGGTGCCACCGGTGTGCCCGTGACTTACTGTCAAGGGCACATGTCCAAGGTGCCCATGAGTTAGCCTCTTGGGCGCCTCCAAGTTCACTAGGGGGCTACCACCTCTGTTGGCCATTCGGTGCCCCATGACTTAGCCTTGTAGGCACCCCCCCCCGATATGTCCATGACTCAGTCTCATAGGTGCACCTCTAAGGTGCCCCATGATTTAGTCTCATAGGCACTCTCGAGCCTACCGAAGAAGGCAACCCCTAATAGCTTTGCGTTGCTCTTAAATGACACATGTACACCTCTTCCAAGCAGCTCGAATCATCTACCATCGACCTGGCTTGAATGTTGATCAAGGACTATCATGTCTGCATAAGGCTATTGATGGGACTCTACTTGTCTCATGGCAACGACTTCGATTTTCTGTCATGTCGAACGATTGTTATCTTGCTACAAGAAAATAGTGTTGATCATTCTCTCTTTCACGCAGAGACGCCCGTGTTATGTACCTATCCCCGCAACGTTTCTATATCGAATTGTGACGATTCTGGGGAGTTCTATTTTGTCGACTCTCATCAAACCATAGGGCAAGAGGAGGAGGACTTCGACCAGGCTTCCCGTGGACACGCCACGCGCCCCGAAGGCTATGTCTCGATAGGCGTGCAAGATCGACTTTGCTCCATAGGCTTCGCCCGACGCTGCCGTCGCTCGATGGCTATGCCTCGGCTCGTCGGCCTCGCGTCCACGACTTTGCCTATTGAGGCTTCGCTCCGATGCCCCGCACGCCTCGAAGGCTATGCCTCGGCTCGGCGGCCTCGTGTCCACGACGTCCCCTACTGAGGCTTTGCTCCGACGCTCTGCCCGCCTCGAAGGCTATGCCTCGGCTCGATGGCCTCGTGTCCACAACTTCGCCTAGAGAGGCTTCGCTCTGGCGCGCCGCCCACCTCGAAGGCTGTGCCTCGGTGGGACGACCCTGCGTTCAGTTTCTCACCTTCAGGACTACAAAAACAAAAACCACCCAACACGAAGGGCCAACGAGAAGCGGTGGCGTGGAGCACTCACGTGATATGCAGCACAAAATAAGTCTTAAGTCTTTGGACGCTCGCTTGCCCATCAAGCCAAATTTGGCTAGGTCGTAGGTGCCCTTGCAAGTATTCCTCAGACCTCGCGCCTCGCACTCCGTCAAGCCGGAATTTGGCAAAGTTTGCATCAAGTATTCCAAATGTTGCCAACATACCGCAGCAAGCATATTCGTCAACAGGATACAAGACCTCAGCACTCTTCTTTGCCCCTTGGCGTCAAGGGACAGGGGGGGCTAGTGTTAAGGAATCCTACCACCTCGCCTCCGCATGAGCCCTGGCCTTGGGGCACTTCCGCGAAGCAGGCCCCTCGACGGCCACCTCGTGCCTCCGGAGTTCTCCCCGCACCTCCGAGCGTCCATCGCCTCGGGCGGTCCACTCGATGTCTCCACCACTTCGCGCAGCCCTTGCGACCTGTGCCCTCGCGGTCGCCCCACACCCTCACAGGGCCCTCGCGTGCCCTTGAGCCGCGGCCCTCGAGCCATCACGGCGCCCACGTGGCCTTCGCGCCCTCGGGGCCTCGCGACGACCTTGGCCTCGCATCCTTGCGCCCTCGCGGCGCCCTCACACCCGCACGGAGGCCTCACGCTCTCGCGCCCTCATGCCCTCGGGGCCTCGCGGTGCACTTGCGCCCCCGCGGTGTCCTTGTGCCCTCGGGCCACGCGGTACCCAAAAGGAGGCACAACTTTCCTTAGGGAAAAACTTCACGTGAAGTCAGGAAGGCAGGAGGGCTGTGCTACTGCTAGTATACGTGAAGACCAATCACGTGAAGACGTCAAAGGAACCAAGAACCAGGGGGCGCAGCAGTGTTACCGTCCATCACGTGAAGACAAAACCAAAAGACATGTCTAATGCAATATTGTGTCACTTTGCACCAGCATGTACACGAGATCAACTCGAAGATGAGATCGACTAGAAGATGCATGACCAAAAACACATATACACGCGAAGCTACAGAGAAGATTTTTGGTGCAACGCCCGGCTACCAAGCACCCGCGCCCTCTGCAAGGCCTCACGGCGCCCTCGCGCCACGTGCCCTCGTGGTGCCCTCGTGCCCTTGGGGCCTCGCGCCCTCATGGTACCCTCGAGCCCTCGGAGCCTCGCGTGCCTCACACCCTCGCGGTGCCCTCGGGGAGCGCAGACTATGAGTCCAAGCCAAACATATAATCACGGTGTAAATATATGCATGGCATGTAGATAACATATGAGCATCCATTTCATAGACATCCAAAATATCTAGGCACATTCATACACCACAATAGCCAACAATAGAGAACAAGCAGCTTTCACAGAGCACGTGTAACCACAAATTCATTAGTACTGCTCTTTCTTGTGTTCGGCAAGGTAGCCTCTATGCCAAAGTGCCAAAACAAAAGGGTCACCCAACTCTCTGCAGGACATGCTCGAAGGCGCCCTGGCACCCTCACAACGCCCTGACAAAAGGAAAAGGAGAAGCGCCCTGACAAAAGGAAAAGGAGGAGCGCCCTGGCACCCAAACGCCCTAGCACCCCGAGCGCCCTGGCACCCAAACGCCTTGGCACCCCGAGCGCCCTGGCACCCTGACCGCCGAGTGCCCTGGCAGCCGAGCGCCCTGGCACCCCGAGCGCCCTAGCACCCTGACCGTCGAGTGCCTTGGCAGTCGAGCGCCCTGGCATCCAAACGCCCTGGCAGCCGAGCGCCATGGCACCCTGACCGCCAAGTGCCCTGGCAGCCGAGCGCCCTGGCACCCCGAGCGCCTTGGCACCCTGACCGCCGAGTGCCCTGGCACCCCGAGCGCCCTGGCAGCCGAGCGCCTTGGCACCCAAACGCCCTGGTAGCCAAGCGCCCTGGCACCCTGACCGCCGAGTGCCCTGGCAGCCGAGCGCCCTGGCAGCCGAGCGCCCTGGTACCCTGACCGCCGAGTGCCCTGGCAGCCGAGCACCCTGACACCCTGCGCCCTGGCAACCGATCGCCCCGACACCCTGCATCCTAGCACTCTGCACCCCGGCATCCGAGCGGAAGGTGGCTCCATGGCTCGAGACAGCCTGGAGTCAAGGCCCAGGCGGCGCTGCAACGACAGCGGCGGCTCGGGCTGAGCGGCGCCTGGCGCACGACGGAGCTAAGCCGACGACGCAAGGACCCGCCGGATCCGGTCGGCCGACAGGGGAGGCGGCCTGGATGGTTTGGCCAACGCATCAACAAGAAAGGGGAAGTAGGAAGAGATGAGGAGGAGGAAGCAAAGAAGATGGGGGAGCCTGGGGCTGTCGGCCGGAGCAAATCACCAAGAAAAGTGATGAAGCAATGGGGATTGAGGAGAAGAAAAGAAAAATATCCTTGCATGCCTTGGATTCGGCCGACGGTCTCCATAGGTCCTACTGCCTCAATGTATTAAATAATCTCTACTAGGACAGACTGCCTTGGATTCCCTAAATTGGCCTATCAACATGGGATCCTCTATGTCCCTAGCTACTGTGGTCTCGGTTGGCATATATCCGCATACACGCACAAAGGTGTAGCCTCACAAGGAACTTACAGTGGAGAAGGTGCAGCCTCGTACTTTCGGACACAATCACCATTCAATTCTATTGGAATTCTTTTGAAGTATCGACCTATGCATAAAAGGCACAATTAAAGACCGCTCCTTCCGAAACGTCAAGGGGCAGGGGGGCTAGTGTTGTAAGAATAATTCATCCATCCTAATGATGGGGCCCGCCTTGCAAAAGACTCCCGTACAGGTCCAAGGAGTGTTGTAACGCTTCTGAAAGACTATTGTACCCCTCACTTGTACTCATACTGTAGCTATCCCCTGAGGGGTATTTTGGTCATTTGTACAGGCTTGGAGCCTATAAATACCCCATGTATTCCTCCTTTCAAGGGGACTCTCTTGAGCAATATAAGAAAGAAAGGCATCAGGTGAGCCTCCGGAGAGGAACCCTCGAACCCCCGTAGGCCACCGACAGGAGTAGGGCGGTCTACTCGGACCCCCGAACCTGTATAAACCCCGTGTCACTCACTCGTGGGACGACTGCCAGAGCACTACCGACGTCCACCCCTCACTTGTGTTCAATTTTTACACCTACAACAGGAATGGAGGGACTTCATCCTCCACTTTCAGAGCAAAAGGTCTAGTAATTAATTTCCTGGAGCGCACAAAATCTTCCTGATTCAAGAAATTCTTTACATTCATATTATGTCCCTGTGAATTGTTAATTATATCTCTCATTATTCTAAGACCTAGGCGGTATAATCTATCATGCTAGAGATAGAAAAGTTCAGAGCTTCTAAATACGGTTTTCAGAGTAGTACAGGCTGCAAATGCCTTAATATTAGTGTAGTATAGCCCAGTTTCATATGGAGGGAGATATTCTGATGCTATTGTTCCACTTTCTTCACACTTTTTAATGAGCAGGTATTGCTTATCATACTCTTCTTCAGTCTCTACGTGGAAACCGTTAGCGCGAATATCCTTGAGAGTTCTAGTCGATTCTGGGTACAACAAGTCTTCTTCAATGACCAAAGTTTTGCCTATTGGGAGTATAATTATGGCCCTTCCTGAGCCTATTATACAAGTATCGCTGCCTGCGACTGTCGTAAGACTACCAGCATTCTTGTTGATCGATTGGAAAAAAATTCGTTTCTCTTAGGATGGTATTTATTGTGCCGCTACCTGCTAAGCACACTTCCTCCATAGGGCGCCACATGTGTTCTAATATAATGTACTTTATTAATATGTAGCAGAAAGCAAGCAACACATAAATAAAATACTTCAGATATCAGAACGTAACTTGTTATTATAAAGACGGGAAAATAAGTCTTGCAGGACTCATAATAAGAATTTAATGCTTTGCTCTCCTAGAGCTTGCAACCATTATTCAAAAATTCAAAGTTTTGCTTCAAATACAAACTGCAAGTTTCTATAAAAGATCCGAGTGCAATGCGTGCACTAGATCGAATCGACGAAGTATTCAGGAACTTCTGTCTCAATCTGCTCTATGGCGATCATCTCCTATCAGGCAACTACGGTTGTGGGCGCAGCAATATCCAAAAGGAGGAGTGATGGGGCTGCTACTGAGCTGTCCACATTCATAAGTGCAACTAATGGATGTGAATCCTCTGTGCCTGCAATGGCGAGGTGTGCCTCATGCTATCATTTGCCCTTTTTCTTAGACTAGAAAGCATCAATAATGTGCGATGCACTACCTTACCCTTCTTGCTCCTCTCATTCGTGAGAGGCTTCATCACCTTGTAGCTACCAGTAGTGGCTTCATGGCCAACATTGCTACTAGGTGGCTGCGAGATGAAGTTCTTTCTTAGAATATCATCTTGAGCTTTCGCAACTTGCATGATGTCAATTAATTCGGCATACTTCATGTAGCCATCTTGACGATAGTTGCGTGCGGATTATACCGCATTTGGGTGAAAGGTAGAAAGTCTTCTTCTTCTTCTCATCTGTGATTACATTACCACAGAATTGAAGACTGATACAAATTCTATACAAATTCTGGCCATGTTGGGTCAGTACTTTGAACTACTGGTTCGTAATGCCAGTCATATTCATATTCATGCAAAAATTCATAAGATTACTGCTAGTAATCTGCATAAAATGGTTACAAAATTCTCATAATGCTCTTCGAACTTCCGGTTCATGATCCTGTATTTTTCTACGCATTTTTCATGATTTACTGCTATGTTCAATGATTAAAAGCAATATAAACAATTACAGATAATCAAAAACAGTAAATAGATTGCATAGAAATAACAATAACAAGAATAAACATGCTTCAAAAGTTCAAAATATGCAAAAATTTGGATTTTCGAGGCCCTTTTCTGCTAGAAAATGACTTTTTGGTGAAATCTGCAATTTCTAGGGTTTAAAACGTGAAATCTCAGTTCTGAGAGAATTTGCGTGTAATTTTCATATTTTCCAAGGGGTTTTTCGCAAAAATCATTATCCATGAAAAAACTCCGCGGAAATTCGAAGAACTTCAAGGTCCCTTTTGTAAAACCCCTTTTTCTGTTTTTTTTTCTCTTTCCTTTCAAAACCGACTTGGGCCGGCCTTCATGGGCCAGCCTGCTTGGCCCATGCGGTGGCTAAAAAGGGAGGGAAGGGGGAGTTTAGGGTCTCTTGCCCCTTCCTTTAGAGGAGGCGGCGACGCCATACGCTCAAGTGGTTGCTTGTGCGCGGCCGCCGCAGGCGCGCCACGAGCATGACGCGGTTGGCGAGGCGCGGCGGCGGGCTTGCTACGGCACGACGCGCCGGCGAGGCACGGCAAGCGCGCGCGCTGGCGCGCGGCGGCGGCCGACGCGCGATTCCGCGTCTTTTTTTTCTTATTCGGTTGTGTTCATGGGGGTCGGCCGGCCACCGCGGCGGCCAGCGCGACGGCGGTGTTGGTCGGGCCGAGGTGACGCGTGCCGCCATCGGTCGGGCGGCAACACGGCGGGCGGCGGCAACGCGTGACGCCCTTTTCTCCCTTTGCCGCGCGCGCTCTCTCTGGGTGATGTATGGTCGGCCATTCCGTAGGGCGGGTGCGATTGGCGCCATCTTCGTGGCTAGGTACGGCCCAAACCGCGGCGTGGCGCGGCTCTACAGACCGCGGCCGCCTTTTTTCTCGTTATCGCTATGTGGCGCGGCGCAATGTGCAATGTAATGTAGTACGAGATTGCAACGGAGGCGCGGCTTCATGCCGATATGTGTGTGCCTGCCGCGTGCTAGTGGCATGGCTCTGTCATTGCCTCCATGGAGATACGTGATGGCGGACTATGCCGACCGGTAACGTGTCGCAGAGGTAGTGACAGCCGCTTGTAGGCGGTGCCATGCACATGGTGCCTTCGTGCTATTGCATCTACAACCTACGGTACAATTATCATCTACTCTTTCATGCAACCTACCGATCGGCTTGGCCGGTGACTTCAAGTCGGCTCGCGGTAGATTAGAGCAGATTTGCACCATAGGAAACCAATCTAGAAAGCAACAATTGCATAATTGAAAGCGATATAGAAAAACGATTCAATCTACGAGTGTCGTTCATCGACGGTTACCTTTTCGATGCGAGGAGAGTCGATCGTGCTGATAACGTGTTGAGGAACCGTCGCTGGCGAGTCCAGTCCGAGCGATTACCTCATAAACAAGTGTAGAATTGTAAGAACAATGCAAGAACAGAAGAACAAAATAATAGATTAAATACAGAGATGTAGGGGGACTTCTTGCTTCTCTTTATTCCTTCATTCATTGATCAATCCTTTACAATGAATAGCACCCCCTATTTATAGGCTACGACCCTGCTAGGGTTTGGGATGAGGAGCCCACCTTGGGCCAGGTCTGCAGGCCTGGGCCCAGTTTCTTAACACTGCCATCTATGCTACGATTCACGCCAACCTTTTCTCACTCCATCGTAATGCTATCGTACAATATTTAGCATGCGTATAGCAGCTCTCCGTCGAATTTTTGGCCGACACAACATGTTTTGAAACCATATTTACATAAGTGATCATCGTACATACGTATTTGCAAAAATAGCTCCGCTAGCACACAATGGATCCCGCACCGCCACGTGGCGTTGGCGCACGGCCACCGTGTGTTAACGCGGAGTTGCCGCCACGTGCCCCGCCGACCCCGCCACCTCAGCATGCGCCACCCCCGACCCCCACCACCTCAGCTCGTTGGTGTATGGTGAGCATGCGCCAACTAATTAATTAGCTAATTAGTTAGTTAGGTTAGTTAGGGTTAGGGTTAGTGTTAGGCTGAAATTTTGAGGAATTTTAAAATATGGCAAATGAGTTCAAAAAATTATGAAATTTTTTGTGGAGTCTTCTAACATCGTGTACTTGCTTGTGTAAATTTTTTATAATTTTATTCATTTACAATTTTTATCGCTATTTCGTATAAGTGTCTTGTTCGTATGAATCAATAAATATAGAAAATAAACTCCAAAAATTATAAATTTTATTTGAAGGCTCCTCACGCAGTGGACTTGATTGTGTAATTGTTTGGCAATTTTATATGTGTTCTGGTATTGTCTCGAAAATTTAGGATTTAGGGCGCGAAAATTTTGATTTTAGGTTTTGAAAATTAGGGTTTCATGATTTCATGTGACTTGGAATATATAAAAAGTTGTATTGCAACTCTATTAGAGATGTCGATATACAATATGGCGCTGGAGTACACACGTAACAACCAAAATATGCTTACAAATATAGCAAAACAAAATCGCATAACACGTGATATTATATGACTCACTCGTTTGAGCCACTACTCTCTGCCTACCGCTGTTGCGTCCGCGTGCGCGGCCTTGTTTTGCGCCAAGAATGACCCGTGGAGTACGTCCATCGGTCCGGAGAACACGTGTCGCTTCGGAGGGGGTACAGAGACTATTGAGGCGGAGGTGGACCAGTAATTTTATTAGTTCAAAATTGAGGCGGGGTACCAAACCGACACAATGTACTATACGATGTAAATTTGCCATAATTTTATTTGTAGAAATTGAGCTCCAAAATTATGAATTTAATTTTGAAGGCTCATCACGTAGTGGACTTGATTGTGTACTCTTTGGACAATTTGAGATGTGTTTTGGAATTGTCTTGAAAATTTAGGATTTAGGTCATGAAAATTTGGATTTTAGGTTTCGAAAATTAGGGTTTCATAATTTCATGTGACTTGGAATTTATGGAAAAAAGCTGTATTGCAACTCCATTGGACATGTCGATATACAACATGGCGCAGGAGTACACACATAACAACCAAACTACGCGTACCCAACTGTAACATCCTGGTTATGCGGAAGCCAAGGTGTTACCTAAAAGACTTACACACAACAACAATATGGAATAATTTCAACCATGTTTTAACTAATGATATAAGGAGATCAACATCTCAAAAGATGAGTATAAGAATTGATTCAGAATTTAACAACATATCGAACTCTATCATCCAATGATATTGAGTCAAATATGATAAGGCTATCATAGGTTTATACAAAGATTATTAAGCATTCACAGGTTCAACCAAGTCATAATAAATGAAAGTCTAAATCATCAGAACTCTATTTATTACAATCCAACTTATTAAATGAAAGATAATAACAAGTTCAACAGTTTAATAGGGTGACGAATGTGAAGTGAAAGAAGTGATTCGTGTAACTAATCCCTCCCATGCATGCCTCTTTAATGTTTACCTAAAACAAATAAACATGGCAAGAATGAGTCCACGACTCAGCAAGAACAGCAGAACAATATGAACAATACTGAATCAGAAATCAGGAAGACGAAATCTCAAGAAGCATGGATTCACATATATGCATCGAATCAGAAATCATCGAGAACTACTCATAAACCATAGTATTCAGTCATGGCATGAACATCAAGCACTATGAACTAACAACAGCAATACTTACACAATGTACTTGCCCATGTTGGAATGATGGGACTTCACTACCTACTCCCGTGGGTGAAGCATGAATAGAAGAACGAATGAATATGTTGGATGTAAACACATAATCGAAGAATCTTGGTATATCAATTTTAAAAGGAAATAGGAAATACCAGAATTACCTATTGCATATTCACCCATCAGGTGAAACAAACAATAATCAAGACAATTCAATTGTACTTGCATTTCGAACTGCGATGCGTTAGGAGGTAAGGATGAAGCCTCTAGTCTCGAATTCCCTCCTCCTACATAATTTAATTGCTTGAATAAAAAAAACATGAATAAGACACTACCCACAACGCCTAATCTCATATTCCTAAACTCAAGGTTCATATAATTGTTCTATACAATAAAACTGACAGTCCAGCAAGACGATAATCTGGATAGTGGTACTAAAAATATCATAACTTTTGCTTTGGGACTTTAAACGAAGTGATCTCAGATCCTATGAAGAGGTATAAAAAACCTCTACATTAGTATAGTTGGCGGAAACTTCCAATTCGGCCAAAAACCTAGGCTAATATTCAGGTGAAAGTCTAATATACAACCTGTCTAGCAGAACTACACAGCAGTAAAGAAATACTCATAACTTTTGATTGGATTAACCAAAATCTAAGGTTCTTATCATTCTGGGAAGCTACAAACACCACCTTCAAAATCCTAGTTGGTATGATACTCATATTTTGCCTTTAACAAAATGTGGCACACGGGTCAAATCTACTGACAGAAACCGACATACACTCTGGACAGTCAAATTGAAACATACATAACTTTTGTTATATAAATCCAAAAAGGGTGTTCTTTATCTATCCTAAAAGCTAATGAAATGATCTACAACAATCGTGTTGGGCGAGATCTCTAAATCGGCCTTTAACAAAATCTAAATTAATGAACATGACAACTGCTCAAGTTCGTCAGACTTTCTGGATAGCAGCAGTAAAATCAACGTAACGTTTAAACCACAACTCGGATTTGGGTGATCTTTGAACCTATTGAAAGCTGAGAACGAGACCTACAATACTCTAGGAGACGAAATCCTCCAATTAGGATTCAATCTACATGAAAACGGATGAGCAACAGAACACAGATTTCTGATTATAATCGCAGCATTGCAATGATCTTTTAATAGATGACAATTACGAATCTTACTTGAATAAAAACAGCGGGGAATTGAACAAATACCCTCGAAGACACGTGAAATCGCTGGAATCCTTGCGAAGTTCTCCTCTCCTATACTTCTTCTTCCTCTTCCTTCTATTCCTTTCCTCTTCTTGTTCCTTCCTCTCCTTCCTTTTTTTTTTGACTGGAAATAGGAGGGAAAATCCCTACTGTATATATATATTAACAAAGCAAAAGGAGAACAAGTACAAAGAGAGAGAGGAAAGAATATACACCACTATAAAAACTTAACCAAAATCTCTCAACCAACTAACAAAAGCATTCTGTAGAGATGGCTTGACCCGATGAATAACCAAGGTAAACACATCTCTAAACTCCCTTCTCCAAGCAACCAAAGATACCGCCTCATTATGAAAAATAACCTTATTCCGAAGACGCCAGATCGACCAACAAGTCAAAATGACTAATTCCCGAAAACAAAACTTGCTTGAAGAATTCTTTCCTTTCTGAATCAACTCCACAACTGGAAGCGACAAATCCCAGGAGATCCCAATAAAACGCCAGCACCATTGACTGAAAGTACACTCGAAGAAAAGATGTTCTAAGGATTCCAAGTGATGTCCAGCACAGAGAACACAGTCATAGCTATCAAGAAGAAATCTCTTATGCAAAAGAAGAGCTCTTGAGTTCAACCGATCTTTTAGCAGCAGCCAGAAAAAGAACTTGTGCTTACTCATGCAAAAGGACTTCCACAACCACACAAAAGGTGGAGGAACATCAACTTGACCCAGTATCTGAAGATAAGCCAGATGAGGGGAAAACAGACGAACCCCAAATATAAGACCACTCATCTGGACAATCCTGTAGAGGCAAGAAGGAGGACATGTGGTCCCTTAGATGCTGAAACTCCAACGATGCTGTCGGTGAGAGAGGGAGATGGAAGTGGGAGAGCCAGTCTGAACTTTCCAAAAAATGAGCTACAGAGATGTCTTGCTGTTTCGCAAAAGAGAAAAGGTGAATCCAATTCAAAAAAGGGAGACCAAAGTTCCACATATCCTTCCAAAATCTACAGGAATGGCCCTAAAAAACCGAACAACATGAGAATCCTTTGAACTCCTGTAACATAGAAACCAAGTCCTTCCACCAAAAAGAGCCACACTTCCTGTTGAACTTGCAATCGGACTGTAACTGATATAAAGCCTTCTAGGTTAGATGGACCCAGGGGGGTCAACCTTATTGAGGAATTTATGCAAGTGTTTCAGAAGCATGGTTTTATTCTACACCCGTAAATTAATAACTCCCAGCCCCCCTGCTGTTTAGGCCGACAGACATTCTTCCAAGCCACTAAATACCCACCTTTTTTGTTAATATCCGAACCATGCCACAATGCATGCATACGAAAACGATCAATGTGCTTAATCACCTTAGCTGGAAGCTTCAGAGAGGCCATGTGATAAATAGCTTGAGAAGAGAAAACAAAATTCACCAACACCAGCCGTCCCCCATACGAAAGGAATGCAGATAAACCTGAAAGTCGACAACTGATTCTATCCAGCAAAGGTAAAAAGTGTTCAAATTTGGGTTTGGAATGACCCACCGGCAAGCCTAAGTAAGTAAAAGGCAGTGACCCAATCTAACACCCAAAAGTATGTGCTAAGTGCGCCATTCGAGACTCCTCAACATTGAGAGGGATTAACGAAGATTTGTGAAAGTTGACTTTTAAACCAGTTGAGTCAGCAAAGGACCTGAGGAGCCCCTTAAGACAAAAAAGCTGAGACGCATCTGCCGGCAAAAAGAGGAGGGTATCATCGGCATATTGAACAATGGGAAAGTCCAACTCAAAATCTGCACCCAAAGGAGAAGACAGCAATCCCTTCGAAGCGGCAGCATTGATGATCGACTGTAGCAAATCAGCAGCCATTACAAACAATAGAGGGGACAACGGATCCCCCTGACGCACCCCACGTCGACAATGGAAAACCTTTCCTGGGACCCCATTTAAAAGAACCGCCGAAGTTCCCGAACACAGGATTTGACTAATCCAAGCTTGCCACTTCTCACTAAATCCCTTATGTTTGAACATGGCCAGAATTACATGATGCTCCACTTTGTCAAATGCCTTCTTAAAATCCAACTTAACAATAACAATCTCTCTCTTAGAATGATGACAGAGATGGAGATACTGAAGAACCCAAGCAATACAATCTGAATAGTTCTCCCTTAATAAAGCCATATTGGTTCTTATGAATAATCTCAGTAATAATCGATCAAGCTGTTGGCTACCAACTTAGTAAGAATCTTCAACGAATCGCTTAGGAGAGAAATTGGCCAAAATCATTCACGCTTCGATTGGTCTTTTAGGAATCAAAGTAATGAATGAAGAGTTGATACTTTGAATATCCAACTGCTCTCACAAAAATCTCGCACACACTTATAGAAGTCTTTAGCAATAATGGGCCAACATTTTTTCATAAAAGTCCATTGAATCCATCCGACTAGGAGCATGATCAGAGACTAGACTTTTAACTACCAAATCAATTTCTCAAAGGAGAACATGCTATCTAGGTTAACCAAGAGTGTGGCTCCATCGGAGAAACCAGAGAATTCAGATTGAAATGCATAATCAGAAAGGTCCAAATCCCCAACCTATCTTTAAAAGACCGCCAAAGCAACGATGCCTTTTGGGCATGCTCCGTCACACAAGATCCATCATCCTGGTAAAGGAGTGCAATAAAATTCCTTCTGTAAGCTGATGAAGCAATGGACTCAAAGAACTTAGAATTTTCATCTCCAAATTTTGCCCAACGAATAGAAGCACGTTGTTTCAGAGATGCGCTTTACTTAAAAGCTTCACAAGTGACTCTTTAGAATTTTCCGAAAATTCCTTTCTACCAGACATAACGGTCTCTATTCTTCCAGTCCATCAATCAATGCTAAAACCGAACTGGAATTGCTGATGAGTTGAGACAGATTTGAAAGGTTTTTGCTCCAAAGCTTCAGCCCTCGCCTCAGAAATTCAAGCTTGGAGGAAAAAAGCTGTGTCGAATTCTTCGACTGAGCCGACAAACCCCAGAGAGAGGAAACCGTGGGAAGAAAGCTGGAAAAACCCACCCAGTAGTTTTCAAAACGAAAAGTCGAAGCCTTCAGAATGCTGGTAGAAATCTGCACCGAATACAGGATGTGATCAAAAGTGAGCCGAGCCAGAGGAAGTGCTAGAGAATTCGGGAAAACAAGTAACCAAGCTGCTGAGGAAAAGACCCAATCCAATTTTTGTAATAGCGCATCATCTCGCATATTGCTCCACGTGAAATTTCTACCCTTGATAGGAATCTCAACTGCACCCAATCACAATAACATCATTAAAAATCATCATATCATTCAAGTTGCCCTCACTGGTTCTCGCTCGATCGCGATCAAGTTGAAATCTCCTACCAAAGAACCACAACTCCAAATTAAAAGAAGCAAAACCACGAAGACCGGATAGAAACTCCACTTTCCTATTCGAAGAACAAGGCCCATAAATATTAGTAATAAACCAACTTTGCGCATTCAAGGTGGAAGTAAGTTTCACAATCAGCGAAAAACTATCTTGGTGGAACAATGATCCATCAAAAAGAGCGCCATTCCAAACTGTTAGGATGCCTCCAAACGCACTCCATCGGGACAAACAAAACTTGTTAAACCTTCTAGGAGCAAAGTTACGCAAAAAGGAAGAGTCAAAAGCCTCCTTCTTTGTTTCTTGGAAGCGTAAACCGCATATGAACTATCCTCAATTTTGCCCCGATATCACTCCACTTGCTAGAGAGTTGATGCCTCGACATTCCAAGACAACACATTCCAATTTCTACAATTCATGATAAAAGAAATAAAAGCGCACAAGCCATCCACACCAAGTAAGATAGTAGGACCTCCTTCCCTGCATAAACATCCACACCATCAGAACAAAAGATAGTAATATAATCCCGATAAAAGATTAACAAGTCTTGAGCAAACAGTAACTAGGACCAATTAACAAAACCAAAAGTCGCCCAAACATCCGCACAAGGGCGCCAAACAATGGCCCCGAGAAACAAAAGGATAAATGGTCCATAAAGAGAACTAGTCTTCATCCGACTCAGCAGAGCCTCCACGCACACCTCACCAGAGAAGTCCGCAAAGCCCACTCCAATGGATCGTGCAGGCCCATGCATGTAAAAGGAGGGGCCAAGCTGCACTTGGAACGCCGATGTCCTTCAAAAATGGCTCCAAAAGAGCCGTGACCGCCATATCATCAAGTCCTTCTTCCTCGCATTAAGCCCGGCACTCCTCCGCAAAGATACTAGTATCTTCTAGGACACGACGCTTCCTGCGACACTTCTTTATAGAACCTCCTTCCTTTCTCCTCTTCTCTCATCTTGGCAAAGCAAACAGGAAGGTGGCTGCCATGCATGTGCACCCACCACCCGCCCGCGCGCCGCCGCGCCACCGCGGCGCTGGCATAGTTCGGCCTTGCTGTGTGCACCCACCAGCCCGGCCACCTCCGGCGCCCGCCGCACCGCCCGCCATGCGCCATCGACTTCGGCTTCCCCCTTCTTCTCCATGGAGGTGAGGGAGTTCACCTTCACGTTGAGGAAGCCATCGCCGAGGCTCCAAGCTCCCGTCGATGTCGCCACTGGGAGCCATCACCGCCAGATCTGAGCTCCCATCGTCGTCGCCGCTGGGAGCCATCGCCGAGGCTCAATGTCGGTCAGAGCTACCGATCCGGCTCCCACCGGACCGTCTCGTGGTGCCACCATCCGCCACGCCGGAGCAAAGGGGGCGACGCAGTGAAGGCGGCGATGTGGCCGAACCGCGCAGGAGCTAGCGCGAAGGTCAGTGGCGAAAGCCGACGACGCGCGCGTGCAACCCGAGGAAGAAGGCGCCATAGGTAGGTGCGGCCGAGCAAGCTCGGAAGGAGAAGAAGTCGGGCGGTGAGGAGCTCCACGATGGTGGCAAAGAAGAAGGGAGGTGGGGGGAGGCTTCCTTGAGCAAAGGCGCGGTGGGCCAGAGTCGGGCCAGGAGCGCAGCGGCGGTTGGAGACCAAGCGCCGGCGGTGGCGCCAAGGCGGCAGCCGGCGCACCGTGACTGCACCAACGGCAGACAGGGAGGCGCGCGACACGCGGACGCCGCGGAGGCACCGATGGTCGTGCGCAGGGAGGCACGGAGAATCGACGAGGCAAAGACAGGAGCGCCGTGAGGAGGTGCGCGAGAGTTTCGGAAGGAGGAGCAAGAAGATGTGCTTGTGTGTTTCAGCCGTGAGGGGATAAGCTAGTGAGAGAAAGGGGAGAGGTGAGGTGGAGTGAAGAGAGAGGGTGACGTGGATGTCGACGTGTCAAAACCAGCCACGCCAAGAAACCACCGCTCCAAACCGCCGTGGGTGTTAATTGACCGATTTCAGAATTTAAGGGGTTAAATAACCAATTTTGTAGTTCAGGGGTAAACCAAACTTTTATGATAGTTTGAGGAGTAAACCTGACTTTTTCTATTAAAAATAATATTGAATAATCGTGGTATTACACCAACGAGGCGCTTTGGCGCAAGGACGGACCCGACGAGGTAGCTTTGCGCAATGATGTGACCCGATGATGCGCTTTGCACAATGACGCGACCCTAACGACTCACCTTTGTGTAGGACGTGATATGACAAGGCTTCTTCGGCATGGCGACGCACGGACGCTAAACACATCCATGCCTCATCGCAATGGAGTCGCTACATACCGCATCCGCTCCCACTATAAATACAATGCTACTCACCTAGCAACTCTACACCAACAACACTACCTAGATAATATGGACAAGGAGAAGGAATGGAAGAAAATCCGCAAGCTTTTGAAGGACTGCGTGTCTCCCATGAGACCGTCGCTTGCCATCATGCGCGCTAGTCAAAGATTTCACACACCAAACTTTTTCTGAGCTCGTGGATCTAAGGAGGCTACCTCACGACGCCCAACGATTCAGGTTGAGCTACGCCTCCTATGCCCATCGAACATCCTCCCAAGGGCCCCAACAAGGGTGGCGCCACCCCTTTGCCGGTGTCGGGATACCGCGAATCTGCGCCAAATTAACCAACGAGTGGACCATTGGCTAGCGCTATTGGTGCTACCCAAACTACGACGTGAACTACCTCGACCGTAGGTTTAACAAGTAGAGCCACGGTGGCCGAATAAAATCGTATTTCAGGCACACTACTATTTTTCTTCTCGCTACACCGTAACCACGCTCTCTTTCCACCGTAGTTCCACCTTGAACGCCTTCATGACTTCTCGCCGCGAAACCCGTGAACAAGTTAGATACAAGATGCCTCATGCACCACCTGGATTGCACGTCGTTCCACTGGTGAGATGGATCCGTCCCACGCTGCATGGTGTTGATGGCCGCCAACAAGCTAGCATTGTGGTATGTGATTAGGCAGACATTGGGCCGGTCTCCCACCACCGCTGTCTTCATGTTTTCCAGGAACCACAGCCAGTTGGATGTGTTCTCGCTCTCTACAATGGAAATGCCACCAGGAGAAGCTGGTCATTAGCGTTAGCCACCACCGCGGTGAGGATGGTGCCCTTGTACCTCCCCGTGAGGAAAGTGCCATCCATCGTTAACACGAGACGGTAGAACTTGAAGCCCCCGATGGCTTGAGTGAAAGCCTGTAACACCGGTCCAAAGATGAAGCGGTTGGGCCCTTTCCCAACATCTTCATGGTCTAGCTTGTTTATGTACGTGCCGGGTTTGATTCGACAATTTGGTGAAGCAATCTCTGACAAGGTTGTATGCCAATTCATATGTCCCGTATATGTTCTCGATAATCTTCTCGCTGGCTTGTTAGACCTTGCTATAGCCGACTAGATAGCCAACTTGATTGGTGACTTCCTCAAGGGATATGGGTAGGCTACAATAGCAATATTTAAAAATTCTACCACGTAAACCAGATGCCAACCAAGTAGATGATCATAGATCATTACCATCGACTCACAAAGGCGCCGGAAGAAGAGTCGAGCAGCTTGATCCAACGAAGAGCACATCGATGTAGTGGTCGTAGTCGATCGCCCAAAGGCCTCGTGAGTCGATCATCTCCTCCAAAGAACCTCCAAGTTCCTTATGAAGATCGTGGATCGCCCTCAAGCGCAACAACAATCGTAGTAGTGCCTCTACGGTATCCACATGTCTAGGAAAGGAACAACCGATGCCGGTCCGCTAGCACTAAGTCGCACGCGGCTCTCTGAAGATGGCAGCTAGGGTTTGGTGGAGTAACTCATGTCTCTCGTGATCCCCAATAGCCTCAAGCATCTCCTTATATAGTGCCCATGACGGATCCTATCCAACACGCTTTGTTCCAACTCGCTAAGTGTGTGACCCGTTATGTTGCGTGAGTCGGTTGTGACTTGAAAACCTTTTCGACCACGAGTCATAGCGGTCCCTAGCGTAACATAACGATTTCCGAATACACACAAATTATATCTGACAAACCTTAATACAATATGATCTACGACTGTGTCCTCATCACTTACGACTAGCTCAGATCTTATCACGACCTACCAGTATTTAGGTACAACTGCTCAAACTGTGTACAACCAGTTCATATTTAGTCTCACCAGTTTGTAACTCCTTACGACTGTGTTTCAACCACTCGTGATTATATTTGACCATTCTACGACCAGCTCAGATCTCCATACGACTAGTCCAGAACTAATCGAACTAAGCGACCTACTCGTATTCTCCTTTCCTCACGATATCGGTTTGAACTCCTGTGAGATATATGCCATTCATGGACTGTTCAATACTTTCTCGATCGAGTATCGGATAACCTTATGTGGTCGAACTCTTCGACCACGAGTGGCATGTCCATGCACTTTCTTTATCTAACCACTGAGGCCCCATAGATATCTCTCCCATTATGTTAGGAGGGGCAAATCCTATATCCGACTAGTCACATCCTCTACATGTTTCATAGCATACCCAAAACTACCTTTATAACAACCCAAGCATTTAGTAGCGCTTGGCAACCCCTAAGAGTGCTATTACACATGTAGGGAATCATGTTGATCTTAGGTCTAAGGATTATACATCATCATTGCTTGAGACCAACTAATGACACATAGAATCATAACAATCTCAATAGTATCTCAAGGTGGGTCTATCCAACCCCATGTTCTCTAACATGTGTTCACATTATTGATTCGATATCTCTATATCCATGACCGTGAAATATGGTCATCAATCAATATATGTGTCGGTCGAGAGTCACTCGTGTTTCACTAGTGACATTCGACCAGTGATATTTTTAGAACGACATTATATAAGTTAAAGAGTTTCACCAACAAGTCAAATACTCGTTGATCGATATAACTAATGATTCATTGAAGGAACAGAATAACATTTATTTAATAACTCATAAACATAGACGTGATACGATCATCTTTATGATTGCCTCTAGGTATATCACCAACAATCTCCCACTTGCACTAGAGTCATCGCATGTATAGAATACCCATAGCTCTTGTGTGCGCCTCATGCTTAGGTTATGGAGAGGCTTTGTCAACGGATTAGCAATATTCAAACTGCGTGCACTTTGCATATCTTCACATCACCTCTTTCAACGATCTCACGAATGATGTGATATCATCGAAGTATGTGTTTGGACTTTTGATGCGATCTAGACTCCTTAGCTTGTGCAATGGCTCCACTATTATCACAATAGAGATCCACTGACCTGGAAGCACTTGAAACCACACTCATTTCATTAATAAACTTTCTAATCCATACGGCCTCTTTTGTAGCTTCTGAAGAAGCAATGTACTCAGTCTCTGTTGTAGAATCAACAACCATTCATTGCTTGGAACTTTTCAGCTCACTGCTCCTCCTTTCAAACAAAACACAAACCCCGACACGATCTAAAATCATCCTTGCTCTGTATGGAAAATAGCATCAGTGTAACCATTTACGACAACCTCTTCCTCACCACCATAAACAAGGAATGCATCCTTAGTCCTTCTCAAGTACTTAAGGATATTCTTGACTGCTATCCAGTGACCTTCACCTGGATCTGACTAATATCTTCTCGTAACACTTAGAGCATACGACACATCCGGTCATGTGCACAAAGATGGCGCATATGATAGATCCTATAGCCAAAGCATATGGGATTCTACTCATTTTGTCTCGCCATCGGTGGTCGAAGGACTCGAGTGTTGCTAAGATTAATGCTATGTGACATGGGCAAGTAACCTTTCTTAGAATCTTGCAAGTTGAACCGTTTTAACACCTTGTCAATGTACACATCTTAGCTTAATCCAATTAGCCTCTTAGATCTATCTCTATATATCCTTATACCAAGAATATATGCTACATCTCCTAAATCTTTCATAGAGAAATTATTTCTCAATGAAGCTTTAACAGATTCAAGCATAGGAATATCGTTTCCGACCAGTAGTATGTCATCCGCATACAGTATCAGAAACACAAGTTTGCTCCCACTAACCTTCTTGTAAACACAAGGTTCTTCTTCGTTCTTGATGAAGTCAAACCCTTTGACTACTTCATCAAAACGAATGTTCCAACTCCGAGACGCTTGCTTTAATCCATAGATGGACTTATTAAGCTTGCATACCTTTCTAGCTTCCTTTGGATCGATAAAACCCTCAGGCTGTGTCATGTACACATCCTCACTTAGGTTTCCATTTAGGAAAGTCGTTTTGATATCCATTTGCCATATCTCATAATCGAAATATGTAGCAATAGCCAGAATGATCCGGATAGACTTAAGCATAGTGATGTGCGAGAAGGTTTCATCATAATCAACACCTTGAATTTGTCTGAAACACTTCACACCAATGTGCCTTATGAATGTGAATATTTCCATTTATATCTATCTTTTCTTAAAAATCCACTTGCACTTAATGGTCGAACACCATCGTGTGCCTCAACCAAGTTCCAAACTTGATTGTCATGCATGGACTTTATTTCGATCTCATGGCCTCAAGCCATGACTCGTAATCTAGGTCCACCATCGCTCGAATAAGTTCTCTGATCATCATTATTCAACAATAATACGCCATGCCCATACCTTATAGGCAATTGACGTGGCCTTTAGATCTTCATGGGTCGATGCTTCATCTACAAGTTCAACAACATTTTGTTCTTCCCAGAGGTTCGTGAGGAGTTGAAACATTTTGGATGCTTTCCGAATTTCATCGAGTTGCACTTTGCTCCCATCGATTCCTTTGGAAAGAAACTCTTTCTAAGAAGACACCATTACTGTAACAAATACTTTGTTATCATCCCGATTATAAAAATAATATCCTTTAGTTTCCTTAGGATACCCCATAAAGAAGCACTTATCAGACTTGGGAGTGAGTTTATCAGACGTCAAACGCTTAACATATGCCTCACAACCCCATACCTTGAGAAAAGACAATCCAGTACACTTTTCAATCCATATCTCATATGATGTCTTCTCTATTGTTTTTGATGGAACCCTATTCAAAGTGAAAGCAGCTGTTTCTAGAGCGTGTCTCCAGAATTGCAATAGAAGATCAGATTGGCTCATCATTGATCGAACCATGTCCAACAATGTTCGGTTTCGTTGTTCTGACACCCCATTCCATTGAGGCGTTCCCGGCGAAGTGAGTTGTGAAATAATTCCACACCTCTTTAGATGATCACCAAACTCATGGCTCAAATATTCACCTCCATGATCAGATCATAGATATTTGATTGTCTTGTCAAGTTGATTTTGTACCTCATTCTGAAATTCTTTGAACTTTTCAAAGGATTCAGACATATGTCTCATCAAATAGACATAGCCATATCTCATCAAATCATTAGTAAAAGTTATAAAGCATCGAAAATCACTCGCCAAGTGCTCATTGGTCCACATACATCCGAATGTATAAGAGCCAACAAGTCACTCGCTCTGTCACCTTTGGTCGTGAAAGGTGCTTTTGTCATCTTGCCAAGTAAACAAGATTCACATGTTTCAAATGATTCAAAATCAAATGAGTTTAGAAGACCATCTCTATGGAGCTTCATCATGCGCTTCTCACTTATATGACCTAGTTGACAATGCCAAATAAAAGTGGGATTCATTTCATTGGGTCGAAGTCTCTTAGCATTAACGTTATAGATAGGTATATCCTCAAGATTCAAAACATACAATCCATTCACTAATGGAGCATGGCCATAAAGCATATATTCAAAATAAATGGAACAACAATTGTTCTTTATTCTGAACTCATACCCTTCTGCTCCTAAATATGAAGCGTAAATAGTATTTTTGCTTAAGGTCGAATATAATAACAATTATTTAATTCCAAAACTAATCTCGAGGGTAAAGCTAATGGTAAAGTGCCAATAGTCGATGCAAAGAACTCTTGCTCCATTACCCACCCTGAGATCAACATCTCCTCTTATCAAGCTTCTACTCCTTATCGGCTCTGCATCGAAAATACCTAAAGCCACAACAACCACTAAATAATTACAAATGAGTTATGCCTAACTAATTCCTACTTAACTAATTACGATCGATTAATTACCACTACATAAATTATCGTAGTTCATTTTCACTAATTACGACTACGGTAATAACTGCAAAAGCATCCCACAAATTACCTACCCTTCGGGGGAAAGTAATAAAAAAAGGGCGAGTGACGAGCGACAAGAAGTAAGAAAATAGTTAACCTCCTAATAAAAGTAATTATGTTATGTTCTCTGAGTTCTCAGCGACGAGTGCAAGAACGAGAATCGAAACACAAATGAGATGAGCAAAGAGCGAGTGCTAGAGTTCAGTATTTATAGTCGAGCGGAGGAGGAGTCGCGTGTTGGTGTCGGAATTTTTGGACAAGGCGACAGATGTGCGGAGGACGGGGAAGGGATGGTAGAAAAGATGGCCACCGTGCGGTTTCTTAATTCTCCACAAAATAGTCCAGGTGCGCGGCGGGTGTGGCGGGCGGGAGGGAGGGCCAGAGGGTGGAGCGTGTCGGGAGGGTGTTGCCTCTTATACGAAATTACGAGAAAAAAATCTGAATGAATAAAATTATGGCAAATCCTTCGTGGATGAATCCTTCGGAGGTGTCCCCCAGGTCGACATGGCTCATCACGTCACTGCGCAAAGCTGCCTCGTTGGGTCACATCGCTGCGTAAAGTTGCCTCATCGAGTACGCGTATGTTGGTTGTTATGTGTGTACTCCTATGCCATATTGTATGTCGATATACAATGTGTTCTGATATATTTTGGTTGTTATGTGTGTTGCCATACTGTATATCGACATCTCCAATGGAGTTGCAATGCAACGCTTTTTCTATACATTCCAAGTCACATGAAATCATGAAACCATAATTTTCGAAACCTAAAATCAAAATTTTCACGACCAAAATTTTAAAATTTTGAGATAATACCAGAACACATATAAAATTGCTAAAACATTACACAATTAAGTCCACTATGTGAGGAGCCTTTAAAATAAAATTCATAATTTTTTTGAGCTCATTTTCTATATTTACAAATTCGTACAATCAGGACACTTATACGAAATAGCGATAAAAAATTGAACGAATAAAATTATGGAAAATTTACACAAACAATTACACGGTGTCGGGAGGCTCCACAAAAAATTTCATAATTTTTTGGACTCACTTGCTATATTTTAAAATTCCTCCAAATTTTAGCCTAAAACTAATCTAACTAACTAACCCAATTAACTAACTTAATTAGCTAACTAATTGGTCGGGCGCATGGTGCACACGCCGAGGTGGTGGGGTCACGGGGCATGTGGCGGCGCAGAGTTGGCATATGGTAGTCAGGCGCCAACGCCACGTGGCGGCGCAGAGCCATTGGCGCACGGTGGAGCCATTTCGCAAATACGTATGCGCGGTGGTCATTTATGCTAGTACGCTCAAAATGTGTTGTATCGCCAAAAATTCGCTCTCCATCACAGAAAGGCAAACTGTAGTACATAGAGTGTACGACATACATGCCCAATTTAATATTTCCTTTTTTGGCAAAACAAATCTCTACAAAGTGGCAGGAATATGGAACCGCAAATATTTAATGTACTCTAATAATAATGAAAATTGAACAGAAACATCAGGTTACTAAAAACAATACAGAGTCATTTAAACACTCAATTTTAATTCTAGCATAATGAAAGAATAATAGAGCATAATACCAACAATGTTTAAATGACCAAATGAACATACACACATGTAATTTCTTCGAGTCATTTAAAATGAATAATATGCTTAACATATACCACATGTGTACTAAAGAAATCAGCATAAAGCTCAGATATGGAATATTGTTTATTGCTCTCAAAAGGCTAGTTGCACAAGATATAATCTTGGTCGTCACAGCACAAAAGTCAATATCTCTTCACCAATAAACTTTGAGAATTACAAAACAGATCTTGAGCCCAAACCAATGCTTTTCTAATGTCATGTTTTATTTTGAAACATCAGCTTAAACTTTCAGTCAACAGAGAATCATTTATTTACCAGTGTGAATAAAATCACAAAACAACACATAACCTTTTTTGGAAATAGAATCTTAGTGCAGAAGACTACAGAGATTACTCAACTATTTCAGCAACAAGCCTATTTGATAGAAAAGAATAACATTGCTTAAATATCACAGTGAAACAACAAGCTCACAAAAACAAATGATCAATCTTCTTTTAGCCAACACTGAACAACACAAAGTATGACAGATGCTAGATAAAACTGATACTAGAAAGCATAGTAATTTGGCTCAAGTCTATTTCAATTATCAATTCACGACGTAGGATGCGTCTTGGTTGATGGTTTGCTCAGAGACCACGTGTAGGTCAAGAAAACCCACAAGTTCTCGCGATCCCTGGGCTTTTTTCATTATGTATCTATATATAAGCAATGAGTTGTGATATTTATCAGTATTACGCGAATGTAGAACTTGATTGTACACACTTATAGTGTCCAGCATTGTAGAAGTGAGGTGTCGAGGGAAGTGAAGTTGAATAGGTCAAATAAGTCATGAAGCCCATGACGAAATGGCCTGCATCGTGGAGGAAATGCTCCTTGTGTATCCGATGATGATTCCGCATCACGCCTTTCTCTTTGATCTTCTCGCATGCACCAAAGATGCAAAGACCGCAACCAATTCTAGCGTGGGTTAATACTGTGTCGGGGGCCAACAGACTTCCGAGGGAGTATTCCTTGGGCTTGGGAGGCACCTTAATGTTATTCGATTTCGATTTAGCCTTAATGACTCGTCTGCTACACGTCTTCCTGTGAGATTACTTAGGAACCGATACAGCGACACACTTTTCTTGTTCCTTCGGCGTCTTCTCCACAGGAACCGACGAGGCGGCCTTTTGAAGCGAAGGATGAGGTGGAGTCATCGAAGGTCCTGTTGGAGAGGCATGGTCGTGTCAAGATGACAACACTGCAGGGTCTAGGGCAATGTCCTTCTTGGGCCACTGGTTAAAAGTGTACCTGGCCTCCCCTAGTGTTTTGATTTCTTCGTTTGGGCGAATCTCCAGCGGGACAGCCATGAAATTGTTATGTACCGTGTCCACCTAGACCCTGATGTAACCCTACACCACCCGCACCGCGGCCGCATCGCCCTTCCTCGGCATGAATACACCATCCCCGCCCACTCATAGACATGGACCCAACCATCCTTACTTGGAGCGTGCGTGGCGCCGGCTCCTACAAAATGATACGCAATTAGCTAAGGCCCTATAGGTCTATCTTTGGAGCATTCCAGATATACATTACCTTGATGTCGTCGATAGGTAATTTGATGTCATGTTCGATTTTGCATGGACGCGACGCCATCTCGATGTTGAGGAGGACGGCTCCCAAAATAATGGGGTGTCTTGCAACCGATTGAGGAGTACTTGATTCAATTGATCATGCAATCTTGTTATCCGCCCTGAAATTTTGCAAGAAGCACTGTTCCAACCGATCGTCCGACTCGCCTTGGATCTCTTCCTACTCCCATACGTGTAGTAGTCATCTGCAAATCCATGCCTCCAAGGTACGTAAACCCCAATGCCATGCGTGTGACCCTGGTGCTCCTTGTTTCACAGGGCCGTAGATAGTATATCCTTCTCCCTGTCTGCTTCGAAGGAGCCTTGGGAAGATACAGAAGTCAATGCGTGCTGCAAGAGGTCATCATGTTATTATAGACAGTAAGAAGTTATGGACTTATTAACAACTAGGTAGTTCGACATATTTACCGACGTTGGGACACTTCCTCGTCTGTTGGGTTTGTGAAAGAGATGTCGGTTGAAGACGTGGCCGATGCCCTCGCCTTAACTAGGTTTGAGCGCGCTCATTTGTGATCTCAAAGAAATGGCTCTGTTGCATTCTCATCCTCCGCCATCCATTGCAGCTTTACCCACGTACTCAGCGGTGCCGAATTTGTGGGGTGAGTGTTTGTGCCCGAGAGCCTTGTGCGCCACACTTCGCTCCCAAATTGGCCGTCATCTTTATCCGAACAAAGGCGCCCTATATATCTCATGAAAAGAATTTATACATCGTGAAGGGCGTCCGACCCGTGTTCATGTACTTCGTGACAAGCGTGCTCTTGAAGGTCTTCCACGCATGTCCCATCGCGAGCAACGCTTACCGTTCCATGTGTGCCTGGTCTGCTTCTGGGATAGTGAACAAGCTTGGAATTTCTGTCCATAGCTCGCCTCTCCATTCCTTCATTAGGGACTTCCAGCTTGGTGTGGTGATGGAGACCATTCCCTTCCAAGTATCCCGCAGATGGTTCGGAATCTCACCGCTGCTTTCTTGGGACTCAGAGGGACCCCAACGTCACTAACCTCCATGATGGTTAGTCGGCCCATAGGCATTTTCGATATTTCTCTGCCATCTTGCTGACGTACCAATTTCCTCCGAGATCCAGACACATGCGGACGCCATCTCTCTTACTTGCTATCTATATAAGTTACGTACGCAATGAATTAAAATTTTAGAATTCAAAACGCTGATAGTTTAAATAAAATGGAATGCAAGTTGATATCCACTAGGTATTTTCGAACATAATTTCCCTTGGAAACATATTTTATACGGAAAAAATAGAAGTTACCCAACCAATGAACTAAAATTGCCTTGTAAACATATTAACTATAAAACAACTAGAAGTTACCCATTGAACTTAAATATAGAATACGTAGTAAAGAAATTTGAGTGAATTTAAAGTTGCTCTCAGAAGTAGAGTTGGAAAAGTATTTAAACTCTGCCTTCTCAAAACTATAGACTATACTCTTCACTAAAAGTATTTGACAATATCAATTTAAGCCTTGAGCTCTAAAATAATTTTACTAACTAGTCAAGAGGATTCCAGTAGTTTTAGCAAATACTCAAAAAGAATTCCAGCAGGATCATATGACAATAAAGCCTTAATCCACCAAAGATATAAATGACCAAACCAACATATGCAAATGTAAATCCTCCATAGCATTTGTTGAATGAAAAGCTAAACATATGCCACATGTATATGTAAGATATCAGCATAAAGCTTAGATATTTGATGAAATTGAGGCTCACAGGAAGCTAATTACAAAAGAATTAACCTTTGCAATCTCAACACATCACCAAAAACTCTTCACTACCAAATATGACAACTATAAAACAGATCTTGAGCTCAAACTAAAGCTTTACTAATATATCAATTTTATCTCAAAAGAACAGATTAATCTTTCAATAACAGAGTATCATTTGACCATCAGAGAGTACAAAATCACAAAGCAAGATAATCGATCGATATGAAATCAAAACAACAGATCGATGCTCACAAGATAACTCACAATAATTTCAGCTTTAATCCTATCGACATAAACCGAATTTAATAGTGCTAACAAAACACTAAGGATCAACAAGTCCACAGATTAGAAATGATCAGCCTTGTTTCAGCCGAAACTTAGCAACAGAGAGAGATTAACAGCTACTTAGCAAAACTGACAGAAGAAAGCAAAATAACTTGTCTCAAGTATGTTTATAGTTATCTATTCAACTTCAGATATTGACAATCATCACAGAGCAGAATTAAGCCCACACAAATCACTTTGCTATAATTCACAGAGACAACTCACAGAGTGATGGTGAAGCCAACAAGAACCAGCATGGAGGAGGAGGCCGAGCGACGTCGGGGAGGAGGCCAAGCGAGAGCAAGGGCTAAGGGCACTCGGGAGGTGAATGGGTGAGAGCAAGGGCGAGTGACAGTAAGGGTGCAAACCCTAGCGGTTCGCCTCCTTATAAAGGGATATCACAAACAGTTATATTATGGAACCGTCTGTGATTACTTATCAAAGATGGTTCCATAATAGAACCGTCTGTGATATGCCACTATATGATAGTTCATTCAGATATATGTGCAACAAGTATTAGGCATACAAGAGTAGGGAGACATTAAGTCATACAAGGGCACATTCAGATAAATCCATAATTTGGCATATTAGGACATAGAGTCCACATTGACAACAAAATGAGAGATGACAAGTCCATATATAACACATTAACACATGATAATTCCACATTGACATATGTTATGGAATAAATTACAATGGAATAGATTCTTATTTAAAATATAGCCCTTCATGATAATTGACGCGCATATAGCTAGCTTCCTCACTGGGTTCTTCCTCGAGCCTGATGCCGTCTTCGAAAGGAGTTAACTCGTCAAATTGATTGTACTCTTCCTCATCCACGGCATTCTCAACTCCGATAATCCTTCTTTTTCCATGAAGAACTACGTGGCGGTTCTTATTTGCCGGGTCTGTTACATAAAAAACTTGAACAACTTGCGTAGCGAGTACGATTAGTTCGTCCTTGTATCCGACACATTTGAGATCCACAGTAGTGATGTCGTACTTGTCATCCTTCACACCCTGCGGAAGTTTAACCCAATGGCATCGAAACAGGGGGGTCTTGAAAAGTACGTAGTCGAGCTCCTAAATCTCCTCTACGAACCCATAGTAGGAGTTCAACCCACGCGGCCCGGTGGTATTGAACTGCTCGCGAAACGCATCTATGCGAACACCGTTGTTCTGGACTGTGCTCTTCCTATCTTGAGCCGTCGTATAAAATATGTACCCATTTATGTCGTATCCTTGCCATGTCACAATTGTAAATTTTGGCCCTTTTGCCAACCATAGCAGTGTATCATCACTTGATGACTTCCTAGTGAATCGCACCTGTAACCATTCATTGAACCGACAGTTGTGCTCTCTTGTGATCCAAACCTCCGATCGGTCTAGATTCTGTTGGCGTACCATGTGTTTGTGCTCGTCGATGTACGGGGATGTAATACTCCGGATTAAACTTTGAGATTGAGAATTGATCTTTAGGAGAGGAAGCATTGGGATTATTGAATTGTCTCGAATTGAGGGGTTTTCACACTGCGGACAGCCTGGCCTGGGCTAGAGGCCCATTTGGCCCCCTAGTGGCCGGCCAAGGGGGACTCCACCCTTTTCTCCCTTTGCCAAACCCTAATTTTTCCCCTTTTGGCCGCCTCCTTTCTTGGCCGCCACCCCTTTGGCCTCCTCTCCCATGCGCCCAACCTCCTCCCCTTCCTGGTGTTCTCCCATGGTGGTGCCCCTCAAGTCGCCTTCCCCGCTGCGGTGTTGATCTTCCTCCTTTGCCGGTCTTTGCAAGGATCGGGACGACGATCGTGGGCTGTGGTTCAAGGAGAGGAATTCACCACCAACTTCTTCTTCGAGGCACGCCAGCATCTTCTCCCACGTCGTCAAGGGTAACGATGTGTTCTTGGGTTTTCTAGAAGTCTTTCGTTAAAGCGAGCGAGTAGTTTTGTTAATTTCCAGTCTGTCCGTTTCGCTCAGTTCTGTCCTGTATGTTGGAGGGTTTGTTTCGGTTGTTTTTAGGCAGAATCTGAATGTTTGGTCTCCTAGAGATATCTAGGCCTCGTTCTTAAGTTTCAGTGGCCACCAAGTTCACTGGATTCCGAGGTCCGAGTCAAAAGTTATGGATGTTTTAGTACCTGCTGCCAGAAATCTGACGAGAATAAACTGTCTGGTTATTTCCTAAATTTTGAAAGGGAAATTGGTTGAATCTGAAAGTTCACCCAACTAGGTTATTGTAGAGGATCTGATGACCTTTTCAGATTGGTAAAGAACATTCAATTTGGAGTTACCTAATGAAAGTTATGATCTTTTATTGCTGCTGTTCATTCTGTAGACAGTTTCTGTACTGAAAGTTCAAGCAATTATTAACCCATTAAATTGGCCAAATTGGTTTACCACGTCAACTAGAGTTTTGTAGTTTGGTCAGTTAAGAAGCTACAGAAATTGGGTTCACCTCTTTTCGACTTCCAGATCTTAAGATATGTCAATTACCGTGCCGCTGTCCAGAATTGAGTTATGACAGAAATTGTTGATTTCAGTTTAAGTTTTGTATTATCGACTAGAGTCTTCGGGGAAGCGGTGTATAGCGTTGATTAGTAGAATTGGGAATTTTGGTGTTCTTATTAAGTTATTTCGTTGGTTTAGGCGGCGAAACTGGTATAAGAGCGCCTTCGTTGCCAGATAACGCTTCGCAACGCGGAAGGCAAGTACCATGTTTATTTGGATGTTTGTGCATTGTGGTTTTTAGCACGAGTTGTTTTGGTAACTTGTGAGACATGTGAAATGAATCATTCATGCCTTGTTCAATACATTGAGTTCATGAATAGAAGTGATGTTATGGTATATTTCATTTAATTGTTGCATGCATTCATTGACATTTGACGCCCACGGAGTGGATGAGAACCACCATCAATTCCAAGATGGTTGGTTAAGACCCATTAATTCCAATATGGGCAATGTTGGACACCGTATGAAACGTTCTTCATACGGAAGTGGATCCCGCATTTTTGTTAAGATGCGGGCTTGAGTGATCACCGACGGTGTTCACCGGCTATACCTGCATATGCTGCGTGTGTGCAGTCCATTCCTTGATTTGAGCATTCATATCATGTATTCATAAGTAATCCAATGTGTTATGATCGAACCCAATGATGTTATGTTTGATCTTCAATGAATGAATGTTTTTCTTAATCATTGTACTTGCCGAGTCATGGACTCACTCTTGCTTTGTTTGTCTATTTCTAGGTGATCGTTGATGAAGTTCACTTGGGAGGGAGTAGATGAGCACTACTCGAATAATGCACTTCACATTAAACTCATTGCTATAAGAAATAATGATTCTCTTTGTCATCTTTTGGTTTGTAATAAATAAATTTAGTCATGGATGGTACCTTTATGATCAATGAGAACATAGATGAGAACTTTAAGTCATATGGTTATTTGTATTCTTAGCTCATTATCGTTGATTCATGTTTAGATCTTAGAATTGGATTTCATGACTAGTTTATGATTACTTGTGTGTTTTTGTTGTGTGGAACCTCCAAAGATCCTCAGTATACAAAGGAGGTTCTCACAAATTTAGTATTTCAACTTAGGAAGTTGCATTCTGTGCTCGTACGAGTTGGGGTGTTACATTGGTATCGAGCGGCTTTAGGTCCGTGGTTAAAATAAAATTATTAAATTGACACACCGTGTACGTGAGGTTGGGTTGGGCAATTCGTTGTTTCCGCAAATTTTCTTGTTATGATTTATTTGTTGTGCAACCGTTGTTCGATTTGGCCGTTCCGCTGTGTTGTTCTTAGATGGCGAGAGGTAGAGGCCGTAAGCGCCCGCCACCGTGGTCGCGCCGTGGACGTGGTCCGCGAGCCGCAACGCCCGCAGTAAGAGGCCGGGTGGGGTTAATGAGGAGGTTGCCTCACCGCCAACCACCGTGGAAGCTGCTGCGCCGCCGCCGATGCTCAGCGGTGTCGGCGATTATTCGAATCTTCAAAGGGAGAACGAGCAGCTCCGCGGCAGTGCGTGCGGCTTATCTCGCTGTTCGTTGCTCGCGATCGCCGCGATGTCGCCGCATTGCCGCCATGGCAGTCCGGTTGTTGCCGCAGCTCCACCGAGACTAGATGAGTCTTCGTGAGTGGATGACGCCCGCCGACACGCTTGATGGGGCGGTACCCCGCTCAGCAGCAGATTGGCTCCGTACATGGAGCGCCGCCGAGGCATTGGAGATGAACTCGCCGCAAAGGGTTCGCTTGTGGCCTTTCAACCAAGGGTCAAGCCGATATCCGTGGGAAGGGGTTCGCTCGCTAGGACCCAGCAGCAGGTCCAGCATTTGGGAAGTTTTCGTGGTACGATTCAGAGCCAAGTACTATCCGGATTCTTTTATTGAGAAGATGGAGCGGTCATTGCTAGTGTTGACTCGGGCAATAGGTCAAGATTCGAGTACGAGATGGAGTTCAACAACTGCACGCTTTGTACCACCTGTGGCTGATGACTTGGAGAAGGCCAAGAGGTTTCGCGGGGTCTCCTTCAGAGTATCGTCGATCTTGGGAGCCCTGGTTTTGCGTGATTTCAAGATCGTGGTTGAGCAGCTAGAGGATAGAGCAGAGAGGAATTCTCCTTCGCGAGGCAAGCACCTGGTGGCACTACTTGCTGGTGGTTCCGTGGTGGCCGAAGAGGAGTTTTGTTGGTGGAGGTGGGTCCTCTCCGCCTACTTCCAAGAGGTTTCAGGAGCCGCCCATCCCGTCCGGCCCAAGAGGCGCTCTTTTCTTCTTGCGCCACGCTTTTTCTTCTTCCACACCTCGATGCGCCCGCCTGTGTCAAGGTATGAAATGTTTTAAGTGTGGAGAGGGCATCGTGCGCCGAATGTTCTTTCAGAGGGACTTGTCGCCGCTGTGGTCGAGAGGGCCACAAGCTTTCTGCTTTGTGCGTAATCCGGCAAGTATCATCAAGGGAAGCAGCCCAGCAGCAGTCGCCCTCTAGTACTCCTCGAGCTCGCCACACTGTTGCACCTTTGTGCCACGCTTCACCAGATGGGTTTCACCGCAGCTAGCCTCGCGCCCGACCGGTTCTTCTCGAACCTCGCTCCATCTCGCCCGCCTCGCTCTCACTCGCTGCAGTTCTCGCCTCCTCTCGTAGCGCAGGCGCCTCTGCTCCGGCACCTTTGGGAGTCACGCCATGCCCACCCTCGACACCGTGGGCCGCCTCGATGTGGTGACAGTACTTTATTAGTTGATTCACATGAGGCTTTCTGCCTGCTTGATTCAGGGGCTACTTATTCTTTTGTGTCCTTAGATTTTGTTAAAAGGGCGGGTTTGAGTTTGCAATCTATTTTCAATCTGTGGTGGGCCTCCGGAGGTCTTATTTCTAGCTCTACGCTTGTCCCGGGCCGCACTATCACTATAGAAGATGAAAATTTCATTGCCAATCTCATGGTGATTCAGTTATCACCTTTTGATGTTATCTTGGGTATGGATTGGCTATTCTTTTACCGTGCCAAGATTTGTTGTTTTGGAAGACGGTGACTTTGGCAGTCTGTCGGGAGAGGAACTAGTGTTTCGTAGGCGCGCCGCTTGATTCCCTGTGTGTTGGCTAGTCTGTTTCCTAGTCGCCGAGCCTCGAACATTGGGTTGCTTTGGTCTCTTAGCGAGAAGTCAATCTCCACTTCGTATTGAAGATATTTCGTGGTGAATGAATTTCCGACGTGTTTCGTGGAGCTTCCCCGTATGCCTCCTAACGTGAAGTGGAATTCTGATAGATCTTGTTCCGAACCCGACCTATTTCGATGTCTCCATACCGCTTGGCACGACCATTTCGGAGGAGTTGAAAAAGCAACCGGATGATTTGCTATCCAAAGATATGATTCGCGTAGTGTATCGCCGTGGGAGCTCCTGCTCGCTCACTAAGAAGAAGGACGGTAGTTGGCGATGTGTGTGGACTACTGCTCTTAATCAAGCAATCAGAAGAATAAATATCCGTTGCCCGTATTGAAGATCTCTTTGATCACCAAGGGAGCTAAAATATTTTCCAAAATTGACCTTCAACAAAGTTATATTCAGATTCGAGTTCGCGAGCAAGATATTGAGAAGACAGACTTTTCTACAAGGTATGGTCATTATGAGTATAAGGTTATGTCATTTGGACTAACTAATGCTCCTGCAGCTTTCATGGAAGCCATGAATAGTATGTTGCACCCTTTCCTTGATGATTTCGTCGAGTATTCATTGATGACATCTTGATTTATTCCAAGACGAAGAAGAACATACTCAAGACTGAGGTTGGTACTTGAGACCCCGAGAGTGAACCAATTTTATGCCAAATCAAGAAATGTGAATTCGGATTTCGAGTTGGGTTTCGCCATGTAATCAATCAAGAGGGCATTTCACGATCCAAGTAAGATTTCAACAATGGTGGAATGGAAGAGACCAACCAATGTAAAAGAAGTGAGGAGTTTTCTGGTTTGGTGGTTACTACCGGCGTTTCGTGGAGGGTTTTCTACCATTGCTAGACCAATGTCTCGCTTGACACGTAAAGGTGTCAAGTTTCAGTGGATCGGATGCGTGTGAACGAAGCTTCAGACTTTGAAGGATAGATTGGTGACCGCCCAATTCTCACCCTTCCGTAACCGTGGAAGCGGTTCACTATTTATTCAGATGCGCTAGAGTTGGGTGGGTTGTGTACTTATGCAGATGGTAAGGTGATTGCCTATGCATCTCTAAGAATCAAGAAACATGAACAGTAACTATCCTACTCATGACCTAGAGCTTGCAGCAGAGTATCGCTTTAAAGATCCGCGCCATTATTTGTATGGCGAATCTTGTGACATATTCATCGATCACAAGAGTCCAAATACATCTTTACCGTAAAGATTTAAACCCGAGGCAGGAGATGGTTGGAGTTGATAAAGGACTATGATCTCACCATTCAAGATCATCCGGCAAGGCAAATGTGGTAGCCGATGCCCGAGTCGCAAGGCGACACCTCCTACCCTCGCTGTCTCATCGCTGATTTTGAGCGTATGAATATATCTTTTGCTTTATGGTATCGTCGAGACCGAGACCCGCTTGCTTTTGAGTCACCATTCCGAACGAGCACAGAAGCACAACAAACAGGATCGATGCTCCAGCCGTGTGAGGAAGCGCTAGATGAAGGCAAGCAAGGCCATTTTGGTATAGATGATTCGGTGCTTTGCGATTTAAAGGTCGCTTTGTGTGCCACAGGGGCACAGTTAAAGATGAGATTCTAAAGAAGCACACTGCACTCTCAGATATCGTACATCCAGTGAGACCAAATGTACAAAGATTTGAAGAAGAATTTCGGTGGAAGAGAATGAAAGTCGATATTGCGCAGATGTGGCCTCGTGTGGATCGCCAAATGTTAAGGCTGAACATAAGCGACCGGCAGGATTGTTGCAACCTTTAGAGGTTCTGTGTGGCCATGGGATGACATCTCCATGGATTTTGTGGTTGGTTTACCTCGCACTCAATGAGGGAAGGATGCTATATGGGTGATAGTGGATCGGTTCAAGAAGTCCGCACATTTCATTCCTATTCGAACCAACAACTCATGCGAGCGATTTGGCTCCACTTTATGTGCGAGAGATAGTACGGTTGCACGGGTGCCAAAGACTATTGTTTCCGACCGAGATGCCAAATTTGTTTCAAGTTTTGGGAGAGTTTGCAGAGTGCTTTGGGCACGCAACTCCGCCTTAGTATCGCATTCCACCCTCGCATGCATGGTCACCGAGCGCATAATTCAAACCTTAGAAGATATGCTCAGTGTTGTGTTTTATCCTCGAAGGGTGGTTGGGAAGATCACCGCTTTGGCGTAGTTCGCCTATAATAATAGCTATCACGCCAAGATTCGAGCCGCACCATTTGAGGTTCTCTATGGCGGAGATGCAGATCTCCATTGTGTTGGGATGCGTTGGAGAGCGGTCTGTATTGGTCCCGACTGGTTCAGCAAACCGTGGTTAGAGTAGCGAGATCGTGAAGAATCGCTAGCCGCCAGAGCCATGTAAGAGTTATGCGATGTGAGAAGGCGAGAGTTGGAATTCGGGCGGAAACGAGGTTCTTTCGAGGGTATCACCTACCAGAGGTGTCGTGCGGTTTGGTACTAAAGGAAAGCTTAGTCCGAGGTACATTGGACCATTCCCAATCGTGGCACGAATTGGGAAATTGGCTTATCGCTTGATCTTCCGAGTCCATGCGTGGAGTTCATAATGTGTTTCATGTGTCTATGTCGAGAAAGTTCTTAAGAGACCCCGAGCATGCAATTCCTTAGAGCCTTTGAACATTGAGCAGACCTTACTTTTGAGTCACGACTGCAGAAGATTCTAGAGGAGTCGAGCGGTTCTAAGAAATAAAATCTCAAGTTTGTCAAGGTACTTTGGTCCCATCGATCGAGAGAGAAGCCACTTGGGAATCGGAATCTGCATGCGCGATCAAGATCCGCACTTGTTTCACAGTGTGTAACCTTAATTCCTAAGTACATTTCCAGCTATCTTCTTTGTAGGATGACGTTTAGATTCTGGTCGAATCTCGCATGGGTAGAGTGTAATACTCTGATTAAACTTTGAGATTGAGAATTGATCTTTAGGAGAGGAAGCATTGGGATTATTGAATTGTCTCCGAATTGAGGGGTTTTCACACTGCGGACAGCTGGGCCTGGGCTAGAGGCCCATTTGGCCCCTAGTGGCCGCCAAGGGGGACTCCACCCTTTTCTCCCTTTGCCAAACCCTAATTTTTTCCCTTTTGGCCGCCTCCTTTCTTGGCCGCCACCCCTTTGGCCTCCTCCCATGCGCCCAACCTCCTCCCCTTCCTGGTGTTCTCCCATGGTGGTGCCCCTCAAGTCGTCTTCCCGCTGCGGTGTTGATCTTCCTCCTTGCCGGTCTTTGCAAGGATCGGGACGACGATCGTGGGCTGTGGTTCAAGGAGAGGAATTCACCACCAACTTCTTCTTCGAGGCACGCCAGCATCTTCTCCCACGTCGCCAAGGGTAACGATGTGTTCTTGGGTTTTCTAGAAGTCTTTCGTTAAAGCGAGCGAGTAGTTTTGTTAATTTCAGTCTGTCCGCGCTTCGCTCAGTTCTGTCCTGTATGTTGGAGGGTTTGTTTCGGTTGTTTTTAGGCAGAATCTGAATGTTTGGTCTCCTAGAGATATCTAGGCCTCGTTCTTAAGTTTCAGTGGCCACCAAGTTCACTGGATTCCGAGGTCCGAGTCAAAAGTTATGGATGTTTTAGTACCTGCTGCCAGAAATCTGACGAGAATAAACTGTCTGGTTATTTCCTAAATTTTGAAAGGGAAATTGGTTGAATCTGAAAGTTCACCCAACTAGGTTATTGTAGAGGATTCGATGACCTTTTCAGATTGGTAAAGAACATTCAATTTGGAGTTACCTAATGAAAGTTATGATCTTTTATTGCTGCTGTTCATTCTGTAGACAGTTTCTGTACTGAAAGTTCAAGCAATTATTAACCCATTAAATTGGCCAAATTGGTTTACCACGTCAACTAGAGTTTTGTAGTTTGGTCAGTTAAGAAGCTACAGAAATTGGGTTCACCTCTTTCGACTTCCAGATCTTAAGATATGTCAATTACCGTGCGCTGTCCAGAATTGAGTTATGACAGAAATTGTTGATTTCAGTTTAAGTTTTGTATTATCGACTAGAGTCTTCGGGAAGCGGTGTATAGCGTTGATTAGTAGAATTGGGAATTTTGGTGTTCTTATTAAGTTATTTCGTTGGTTTAGGCGCGAAACTTGGTATAAGAGCGCTTCGTTGCGATAACGCCGCAACGCTGAAGGCAAGTACCATGTTTATTTGGATGTTTGTGCATTGTGGTTTTTAGCACGAGTTGTTTTGGTAACTTGTGAGACATGTGAAATGAATCATTCATGCCTTGTTCAATACATTGAGTTCATGAATAGAAGTGATGTTATGGTATATTTCATTTAATTGTTGCATGCATTCATTGACATTTGACGCCCACGGAGTGGATGAGAACCACCATCAATTCCAAGATGGTTGGTTAAGACCCATTAATTCCAATATGGGCAATGTTGGACACCCGTATGAAACGCTCTTCATACGGAAGTGGATCCCGCATTTTTGTTAAGATGCGGGCTTGAGTGATCACCGACGGTGTTCACCGCTATACTGATACTGCGTGTGTGCAGTCCATTCCTTGATTTGAGCATTCATATCATGTATTCATAAGTAATCCAATGTGTTATGATCGAACCCAATGATGTTATGTTTGATCTTCAATGAATGAATGTTTTTCTTAATCATTGTACTTGCCGAGTCATGGACTCACTCTTGCTTTGTTTGTCTATTTCTAGGTGATCGTTGATGAAGTTCACTTGGGAGGGAGTAGATGAGCACTACTCGAATAATGCACTTCACATTAAACTCATTGCTATAAGAAATAATGATTCTCTTTTGTCATCTTTTGGTTTGTAATAAATAAATTTAGTCATGGATGGTACCTTTATGATCAATGAGAACATAGATGAGAACTTTAAGTCATATGGTTATTTGTATTCTTAGCTCATTATCGTTGATTCATGTTTAGATCTTAGAATTGGATTTCATGACTAGTTTATGATTACTTGTGTGTTTTTGTTGTGTGGAACCTCCAAAGATCCTCGTATACAAGGAGGTTCGCAAATTTAGTATTTCACTTAGGAAGTTGCATTCCGTGCTCGTCTTTGAGTTGGGGTGTTACAGGGGACACTTGGGTCATGTGTTGCAAGACCATGAAATAGGCTTGTGCATACGTATCCAGATCGAGAATGATTGATTTTCTTCCGATGGTCCTGATACCCTCCAGTCTCCCCTCATGATGAGATAGAGGTACACCTATCGGTTCTACCTGAGTCATGTAGTCGACGCAGAACTCAATGACATCTTCAGTTGCAAAACCTTCGATGATGCTGCCCTTTGGTCGAGATCAATCCCGTACGTAAGACTTGAGAATTCCCATGTACCTCTCGAATGGGTACATATGACGTAGGAACACAAGGCCGCATATCTTTATCTCTTTCACAAGGTGAACACTGAGATGGACCATGATATCGAAAAATGACAGAGGGAAACACATCTCAAGATGACATCGAGTCATCACCACCTCAGTCTACAGAGCATTTAGTCCTTCGGGATCGATGACCTTCTGAGCAATTGAGTTAAAGAAATAACACAGCAACACGATTGCCACTCGGATCTTGTTCGATAAGATACTCCTAATTGCAACAGGAAGCATTTGTGTCATCAGCACATGACAATCATGAGACTTCATACCAATTAATTTCAAATCTTCTATAGAAACAAGTTTCTTAATACTAGCGGAGTAACCGAATGGAACTTTCACACCATGCAAGGTCTGGCACAGTTCATTTCTTTCGGCCTTGGACAGAGTGCAACAAGCTGGGGGAAACTACGTTCATCCTTTATCGGCCTCTTTTGGTGCTAACTCAGTCCTTATGTTCATATCAACCAAGTCATGCCGTATGTTAACACCATCTTTTGTTTTACCACTAATGTTCAGTAAGAGACCAATCAAGCTATCACATACATTCTTCTCCACGTGCATGACGTTGATGCAGTGGCAAATTTCTAAGTGCTCCCAATAAGGCAAGTCCTAAAAATTGACTGCTTCTTCCAGATGTTCTTCTGATGGGTCCTTAATTTACGTCCCTTCCCAAACACAACATCGATATCCTTAACCATCTCATAGACCTCTTTCCCTCTAAAAGCCCTTGGAGCTGAACCATCCTCCTTATTTCTGTCGAATTGTTTCTTCATCTTGCGGTATGAGTGAATCCTGTGAAGGAACCTATGGTGATGCATATACACAGTTTTGCGCAAGTTGTTTAGCCATACACTCTACGTACCATCTAAGCAGTGCGAATAGGCTTTGACTCCTTTTGTATTGAACCCCGATAGGTTACCAAGGGCAGAAAAATCATTGATGGTGCAGAACAACATGGTGTGTAAAGTGAAGTTCTCTCGTTTGTACGCATCCCATACTTGTACCCCTTCGTTCCATAGTATCACAAGATCTTCCAGCAATGGTGCTAGGTACATATCAATATCATTCCCAAGTTGTTTCGGCCCTTGGATAAGTAGTGACATCAAAATGTACTTCCGCTTCATACACAATCAAGGAGAAAGGTTGTACATACATAGATTCACTGCCAAAGTGCTATGTTGGCTGCTCATGTTTACGAAAGGATTCATTACATCTGTACTCAACCCTAACCTTACGTTCCTCAGTTCTGCACTAAACTCTTCAAAGCTCCGATCGAAATTTCTCCACGGGGCAGAATCAGTAGGGTGTCTTAGCTTTCCATCTTTCTTACGCTCCTCCAAGTGCTAACGTAGCAATCTTGCCTCCTTTCGATTCACAAATAAATGCTTCAAACATGGGATCATAGTCAGATACCACAACATCTTAGCAGGAGGTCCTTGTTTGACCTTAGCAGTATTCTTACGCTTGTATCGGGATGCTTTGCACATGGGACATACATGCATGCCTGCATACTCTTTACGGTACAAGATACAATCATTCGGATATGTATGTATTCTTTCTACTTCCATTCCCAATGGACAAAGAACCTTCTTGGCTTGGTAGGTGGTGCTGGGTAACACGTTCCCCTCTAGAAAGATGTCTGCTAGGAGACCTAACAACACCGTGAAACAATTGTCGGGCCAACCATTGCTTGCCTTCAATTTCAGCAGTTCAAGCACGGTTGACAACCTTGTATATTCCGGGTTGTAGCCAGAGAACAAAGGTTTTCCCAAGTCCTCCATTAAGCCCTCGAATTTACAAAACTCTCTCTCACTGTAGTTCCCTTCTACATCGCGTAGCATCTGATCCAGATTGTCATCATGTGACCCATCCTCATCAAAAGCACAGTCCACATCCGGCATATCATTGACTTTCTCGGCGATGTCATCATTATTAACTTCATTTATAATCTACTCTTCACCGTGACTAGTCCAACAAGTATACCCTTTTTTGAAACCCTTCGAATCAAGTGTGCTTCGATCTGTGCTGGGTTGTTAAACATCTTCAGATTACCGCAATCAATGCATGGACAATACATAAATTTTATCTGCTTCTTCAACATATCCTGCTCGGTGGCTCCTCTGATGAGGACATCAACCCTAAGGATGCAACCACTACTTCAACCCATTGCACGACATCCTCTACTTCAACTACATCCTCTCCGATGGGACTATTGGCTACGGCAATTCTATATACTCCGATTGGGCTGAGCTACTACTACATACCATGGTGCTGCGCCAGCCACTACTATATACCATGGTGATGCATTACCTATTGTTAGCCCACAGGCTATGTAATGTATTGGCCAACAACTTAGCCCATCCGTTGGACGACCTGACCCATCGGGTGACCATCGCCCTAGGATCTGTATTTATTCATGTGGGCACTATTCATGCATGAATAGTACCATGAACAGTTCCTCACCCCAAGTTTTCCACCTCCTGGCTGCCCTCCTCATATAGGAGCCATCGCCCTTTAGTTTTGCTTGGGTTTTTCTTTTAGAATTTTCTACATAGCGCTTCGCGCATTGCGGGCTTTGAGGAACCCCAACTTTGTGAGCTTCATTTTTATTCGCAATATATATTGCATATTCTACTATCTTGCTTGTGTTCTCGATTCACTTGTAGGAGATAGCCTTCTTGGCGAGGTCAACCGCGTTCGGCACGGTTGATAACCAACAGAGCTGTGGTGTAGTGATTGCGAGGGGTTCGATTTGTTTTGGTCGGAGCCTTTGGATCATCAATGTCGTGTTCTCCACAATTGACATATCGCTACCTTTCGGAAGATCGGGCCACACTCACATCAGGTAGTATCAGAGCAAAGGTTGTCCGTTAGGTAATCATAATTTTTCCCATTTTAGATTAGTTGCTGTTCATCGTCCTAGAAAATTGGCCCCACAAAAATAATTTGTTCGTCGTGTGCTTCCGCTGTCCCATCACCCCTTGTGCGTTGCAATTTTTATTTTGGTATTTTGCTTGTTGAAATTTTTGTTGCATCGTCGTGTCAAGTGCTGATCTCTATTTTAGTTGGAGTCTAGTTCATCATTGTCTAGTTGCATCTTTGTGTTCCTTTGCGTAGATTAATCTATGTCGTCTTGTTTCTTGCCGCGCCACCATCATCATCTGCTGCGCCACCATAACTCGCTGCCACATCCACCACCAAGCTTTGCTGTGGCAACCGCATCCCCTACCGCCTCCTCCACAAATCTACAAGGACACCACCCCCCGCCGCGACATACCAAACCTTCCCTGCCGCGCCACAACATCTCCTGCCGCCGCCTCCACAAATCTCTGCCGCGGCAACCACCTCTCCCTACCGCCGCCATTAGTACATCTTGCCGCCGTTGTCTCTTATGCCATGGCCGTTAGCGCACCTGGCCACCACTGCCTCCCCTCCCGTGACACCGAATCGTTTGCCTCACACTGCCACTCCTGCCGCGGCAACGAAACGCAAACCATCCCTATATTGGTTTGGTTTCGGTTGGTTCCAGAGAAGAAAAACAAGGCAGAGAACAAGAGAGTTTGGATTTTCGGTTTGAGAGGGGGAGAAAAGGGGGTTTCGGCCATAAACCCTAGAAAGGAAGAATTGGTTTTGGGTTGAAAAAAAAACAGAAAAAAAAGAGAGAGAAAAAGAAAGTAAGAAAAGAAGAAGAAAAACAAAGAAAGAGTGAAACCTCTGTCCGAAATTTGAAGAGCTATCAAACCTTTGCCAACTGAAATGAAATTTGGTGGAGCCGTTCTTGATACATCCACAAGCTGCCACAAAAAATTTGAGCACGTTTGGCCCAAGGAATCAAAAGTTATAGCAGTTTCAATTTGAGGCCGAAACGAATTCGAGTTCGTTTCCGACACACCTTTAGTAAAATGGGTATAACTTTTGCATACAGAGTCGGAATTCAACGTTCTTGTACTCGTTTGAAAGCTAACGACGACGCGCATCTGCACAAAATGTCCAGCATGTGCTAGCTGCCATCCAAGACCCCCAAAATCGGCCATCTTTAGCCCCAAAATCGTGTTACAAGTTTTCAGTTTTCTATTTTTTGTGATTCTTTCAGTCTTCCCTTTGGAATTTTGGGTTCGTCCAGTTGAGAAAGTTGTATATCTCATCGAAACCTTTCAAACGACTATATATAAGCTATATAAAATTTTGTGTTTTCATCGTTTGAGACTAGCTGTTGTATCTGCTAAATCTAGGAGGTTGTTCGCATTGTTACCGATATTGCTGCTTTGTGCTTTACATCGTGCGAATAATCTTGTGCCCTTAAAAACAAGTTTGAGTAGTTGGCTAGTGTCTCTCCTAGCACTTGTTGTGAGGTTCTCCTTTGCTTACATCAAGTCATATTGATCGTTGCGTATGCGTACATGCACTTCTCTGCATAGGGCTTTGATTAGCTAGCTATGATTAGGCTAGGATCAGCAACTTTGGTGAGTACTTTGAATAATCTTTCAACTTGCATTAACTGATTTGATTATTGCTAATCCTTGCTACATATTGTGCCTTCCGAGCTCCACCTACTCTTGATCAGAATAGGTCTCCTCTTGCAATCGTACCCACGCTCGACACGGTATCACGAACTAGCCACCGGCTGTACCACCTACTGCATGCTTTAGTAAGAACAATTGTAAGGGTGTGGTAAGATGCTTGAGAGTGTCTGATTCCACCTGCCATCACCTAATAGTTGATAGAGATAATACATTTGTGTTGTCTTTTGTTTTCTACTAACCATGACAGGTGACTCGTCTACTGAGAAAGAGTGTGTGTTAAAGGGAGAACTCATAACGCTTTTGGATGAACAACTCACTACCATTAATGAGGATATTGTGAAAACTACAAAGCTACTACAACCACATTACAACGCTCAATCAACGATAGTATTGCAGTGCTCACTACACGCCTTGAAAGAATGGTGAATCTACCACCTCACAATGGACGCGAGTATGATCACGATGCAGCCCAAGATCTTGAGGCGGGATATGATAAAGAGAGGCAATACTGTGACGCTGACGCTACTCTTGCTGCCCAAGATGCCCGTCAACGACATCGTCTACATCACAACCATCACGGTATGGGAGGTAATAATTTTCAGCACCACAATGCTCGTGTTAATGATGACCCATTTGCTAAAGTTAAATTTACCATACCATCTTTTACAGGTATTTATGATGCTGAAATTTATCTAGATTGGGAGATGACAGTTGAACAAAAATTTACTGCCCATCTAGTTCCTGAAGTGCATAGAGTCAGACAAGCTACTAGTGAATTTAAAGACTTTGCTATCATTTGGTGGAATCAAGTAGTTAATTCTGGCTTAACACCTGATACATGGGATAGATTAAAAGTAGCTATGCGTGCTAGATTTGTTCCTCCTGCTTTTAAATGTGATATGCGTAAGAAATTACATCGCTTAGACCAAGGTAATAAATCTGTCGAGGAATATTATCAAGAACTGCAAATAGGCATGCTGCGTTGTAATATTGTTGAGGATGAGGAGGATAAGATGGCTCATTTTTATGGTGGTTTAAGGCATGAAATTCAGGGCATAGTTGATTACAAAGAGTATAATGATATCAATAGGTTGTTCCAGCTTGCTTGTTTGGCAGAAAAAGAATTGCAGGGTAGGCAACGAAGGACAAAGAGCAACTTTGGAAGTACGTCTACATCGAGATCGACGTCGGGGCAAGCCAACACAGCCCCACCTCCTGCTTCTCGGTCTGCTGCCCCCTCCGTGAGTAGGACGCGTTCAACAGCACCGCCACCACTGTCACGTGCACCCGAGGCAAGTAAATCTACTAGTGTGCAGGTACCAGCGCAGAGCTCTTCATCGGTTGCTTCCACGAGTCGTACGACAGGGATTGTATACCACCGTTACAAAGGGATGGGTCACATCATGAGAGATTGCCCAAGTCAGGGAGCGTACATTGCGACAGAAGACGGTGGTTATGTAAGTGCTAGTGATGTTGAGGATGAATATGCTCTTGCAGCTAACCTTGCAGGTAATGATGATGATCATGAGGCAGATAGCTATGGTGAGGAAATTTTAGGTGCCGATGCTACAAAGAAGTATAGGACCCTAATTGTGCAGCGAGTATTGAGCACTCAAAGAGAGCAAGCAGAGAAGCTACAACGCCATAATTTGTTTCATATGTTCCTCATCGTCAAGGATTACCGTGTTTGTATTATAATTGATGGCGGGAGCTGTAATAACTTGGTGGATTCAGGTTTGGTCAAGAAGCATGGCTTGACCACATGTGCACATCCTCACCCGTACCACATTCAGTGGTTCAACAACAGCGGTAAAGTGAAGGTAACACAATCTGCGAGAGTACATTTTTCTATTGGTTCCTATTATGATGTTGCTGATCTCGACATAGTGCCTATGCAAGCATGTTCACTTTTATTAGGTCATCCATGGGAATTTGATACCGATGCAACTCATCATGGTAGAATTAATAAGTACTCTCTTATGAACAAAGGAAAGAAAATAACTTTGCTACCTTTAACACCTGCTGAAATTGTGAAATTTGAACAAAAGATAGCTGAAAATAAGAAAAAAGAACTTGAACATGAATCTGAAAATCAGCAAGTAGTGAAGAACGTTTTCCCATAAAAAAAAGAGAAGTTGACACATAGTTCTAGGACTGAGGGAATGAAATTAAAGGGTTGTGTCATGCTTGCAACCAAACATGATCATGCTAAAAAAATTTATAATGATATGTCATGCGATGCTTTGACATGCAAAAAGAAAATGATATATCTCACCCTATGCTATCGGCTGTCACTAACCTTTTGCAGAAAAATGATGATTTGGACACAACGATTGAGTTGAGGACGCTCAAATTCAAGAAAGGGGGGATGATGAGGACATCAACCCTAAGAAAGCAACCACTGCTTCAACCCGCTGCACGACATCCTCTACTTCAACTACATCCTCTCTGATGGGACTATCGGCTACGGCAATTCCATATACTCCAATTGGGCCGAGCTACTACTACATACCATGGTGTTGCACCAGCTACTACTATATACTATGGTGCTGCGTCACCTATTTTTGGCCTACAGGCTATGTAATGTATTGACCGACAACTTGGCCCATCTGTTGGATGACTTGGCCCATCTGGTGACCGGCCACCCCTAGGCTCGTACTGTTCATGTGGGCACTATTCATGCTTGAACAGTACTGTGAACAATACCTCGCCCTAGGTTTTCCACCTCTTGGTCGCCCTCCTCATATAAGAGCCGTCGCCCTTTAGTTTTGCTTAGATTTTTCTTTTAGAATTTTCTACATAGCAGTTTTTGCCGCTCGTTCGGTTTGAGGAACCCCAACTTTGTGGGCTTCATTTTTATTCACAATACAGATTGCATCTTCTACTCTCTTACTTGTGTTCTCGATTCGCTTGCAGGAGATAGCCTTCTGGGCGAGGTCAACCGCGTTCGGCACGGTTGATAACCGACGGAGCAGTGGTGTAGTGATTGCGAGGGGTTCGATCCGTTTTGGTCGGAGCCTTTGGATCATCAACGTCGTGTTCTCCACAATCGACATATCGCTACCTTTCGGAAGATCGTGTGAGGACCCGGAATATTTAACTAGTAACACTTAACCTCCAATTAGTTCTAGCATTACTAATTAAACATTCTAAGCCTCGATGGGCATATGTTTCCCAGAATTGCAACATATGCACATCATCACAAAATTTCACATCATTTCCATACAACATACATCACTAAGTTCAACCACGACATACATAAAGTAAAGTTATTACAAAAGAGAGCCGACCGCCAAATAGAACAATATACAAGAATGACAATGAAGCAAAAGGTGCCATAAGATGGCTAGAATAAAAGTCGCCCGTTAGCCATACACCCACAAGGCAACCGACGGGCCGCTAAGCTAGTCGCCCCATAAGCTACCACAACACACTCACAAAAGCGAGGCCCCTCAGCTCACCTTCTTCCTCGCAGAATGAACAATTAAGCATAGCATCCGAGTACAAAGATTGTCTTTGTACCCGCAAGATCGACGTGTGGAATAGCAGCACCTATTCATAAACTACATGCAAGCTTATTTAGGTGGAGGTTGTATGTCTCATTTTGCATGAAGCCAACTTTATTTGCAATAATGTAATATATTTCAAAAGCAAGTTTGCAAATCTGTTTTGTTATCAAAGTAACAAGTAAGTAAAGATACATACAAGTAACCACAGAAGTGACTATCCCAATAGCCACCACAACATAGCACTAATCCCGATTCGCATCACCCATCAAGTTTTAATTTAAAAGGTTGTAGTCTAACTCTTGAAAGACCTTGCCAAGCGTGTCCATAACCTAGGACGAGGCTATTCGAATAGTTTTTAACCCTACAGGTGTACCAATGTACCCACACTTGCATCGCCTTCAAGCCACAAGCACACTATCAAGGTATCTTGCCCTGCTAAGTCCTACGAGACATTTCCAATCTTGTGTATTAACTACGAGCCGCTCATATGGATAGAAACCCATATGCTTACATTGCAAGTTTAAAGACAACAAATCCCATCACGGGTGAAGTCTTTCGGACACTACAATGCTCCCAACACCATCCCTCCCGCGACTCCCTGCGACTCGGAGCCAATACACGCCAAAGTACTAAGTCAAGAGAGGTCCCATACCCTCTAATGTGGTTAGCACGCTAAAATGCTTGGTTTAGTGTAACAAGATGTTCGGTCCTTGTTGACCCGGGCACCATTCCAGTCACACCCAAAATCACACCATCATACCATTGTGCCCAAGTCTAAATCATTTTGTTTTCAGTTTTAGTTTTCATAAGTAGACATAGCACAAGGTGGAAATCATAATCATAATAAGTTTGATGTGATCAAGGTTATCGACAAGTCGATAACCGCCCATTTCTACCGAAACTAAGCATGGCTAAGCAATTAATTCAGTAAACTACTAAGTGACAAGAGCCCATCCATGAACTCTAAATCACAGAAGTAACCTAGGCTCATGGTAGTAGAGGATAATCATTTGCTAAGGAAATGCATCTACTAGGCCAACTATTAACACAAAGTAGCAATGCATACATAGAATTTGTAATCAACATAAATACTTAAAATATGGGATTAACATGATCAAACCGCTTGCCTTCTTGCTGTTGCTCAAATCTGTTGTGGAGGGTCGCTCTGGATTACCGCAAATGTCGAATCCTAAGCTAAAAGGCAAAAGAACCAAGAACAACCAATAAGACTAGCAACACTTAACAAAAGAGCAAGCAAAAATTATCCAAATGCGTTAAACTTATACACAAGGTGAAATACGAATATACCAAGACATAGAAACTGGAAAAACCTAATTTGGATTTGTGGTGCAAAAGATATTACCTAAGGACTCATTTTCGGCCATAATTAGCACTGTAGCAAAAACATTTTCTAGAAAGATTTTGAAGCTGAAATTTTTATGGTAGCTACCTACTGGTATAGAGGTAACCCATATAAAATTTCAGGTCATTTGGAGTTAAAATGATTTAGTTATGATTTTCCTAAGATGTAAAACTAGCATAATGCACTCTCCAGAAATAAAAACATGTGCAAAACCTATTTCACATTATAGTATGATAACAGAGGGATTTCCTAACATCAAATTTCTATTTTTAGGATTCACATGGAATTACTGGTGTCTATTACATCATTAAATGAATTTTTAAGTGCTACTAATAAGGTTAAATCTACTAACATATTTTCGTGGTGCTGATTTAGGCCTACCACCATTTTTAGATTAAAGTTTAGTTAATAACAAATTTATCAAAGTTAAAATCATACAATTATCAGATATACAGAAAAAGATATGCATTTTCCAAGTTTTAATACAATTCTGGAATATATAAAAATAGCAGGAACAAGCTATAAAAGATTACAGAATTTTCTACTACAGAAGCATAGCTAAAAGCATTTTTATATTAAACTTTAGTGAATTACAAATTTATTGCAGTTGGTTTCATGTAAAAAGGATTTATCTTGGATTAGTTATGAATTTCTAAAGTTTTGATACAATTTTCAGTTGATAAATAAATACTTACAGAAATAAAAACCAACCCAACCGGAGATAAATGACGTGGACGCTCGTGGGCCGTTGATGCAAAATCCAACGAGCCACACGCACGGAAAACAGCGCACGCGCGCGATTCAACAGGAGCTCACCGTTGGATCAAGATCCAACGGCTCACGAGGAAGGATGCAACCGGACGGTGCGGTTGCCTTGGCCGCTCACAGCCGTAGATCTCAAGATGAACGGCACGGAGAGCACTTCCCGCGGAAGGTCCGACAGCACGCATGATCGTGGCCGCAGATCAAGCGATGGACGGCCAAGAATGACGAGGGGAACCGGATGGTCCGAATGCATACAAGATCCGGGCCGCAGTCGCAAAATGGACGGCGTCCAAGATTGAAGTGCATTTAGAGTGCCGACACGGGGCGCATGTCGCTGGATCGAGTCACAAATGCGAGTCTTAACACACGTGCACAGAGGCGCGTGGTCCCACCTGTCAGTGACTTAAAGGAGGTTTTTAGGACAGCTACTTAATTACTAATGACCAATGATTAGTGATGATTAGCAATTAATGTGTCCTAAAGATTTTGAACAGAGGCGATTTGGGGACAGAGGGCCCACACGTCAGTGACCCAAAAAGGTAATTTCGGACACAGTTATTGCTAACAATGATTAGAAATAAATAAACCCAAAATCAGCCATAACGACTTCTGGTTTTCTGATTTAGGCTTACGGGCCCACAAGTCAGTGAGACATTAGGCCAGATTAAGACACCATTAATACTTTTAATGATTGGGTATTAACGTGTCCTAATTATTTGACGACAACGGAGCTACGCCAAGCAAAGTCCCGAGTGGCTACCACGCTTGTCGTGGCGACTCTTGCCATGCGGCGCCCACAACTATCAAAATGGGTTCGCAATAGTGTTGCGGTCCCAATGATGATGACCTCGCCGTGGTGGAGGTCTAGAACGCCGTGAGCCGGAAAACAAGATGGAGCCATTTTCAGAAACATGAAAATAGCAAAATGCTCCATTGCGATCCGAAAGCGAGTGCCATGACTTCTAGGGACTACATAGAAGCTACCTTAACCGAGAGGAGCTTCAAAGATGGCCGGGAAGACTTGAACACGATGAAGTCCACCGGAGTCAAGAAGATGAAGTGGAAGATGAGGTTCGAGCAAAATGAGTGGAACCAAATCATTACCACACTTCATTATAGCTCAAAGAGGCTCCAAAAGCAAGTAATTGCAAAAGAACCACTTACGGAGCTGGAGAAGAAACGGGTGAAACCAACTGAAAATCTCCAAACTTAAAATTGAGTGATTCCTATGAATGCAACCCAAAATCAAGTTAGGGGAAATACAAAGGAGGTTGAGGAGTTCAAAAGGGTGCAAGAAATGTTGAAGATAAACCACTGGACACCAAGGCCGCCATTGGAGCTCTACGGTCAACAATGGTGGATTGAAGGTGTGAGATGGTTTTGAGCTCAAACACAGAGAAGAGCAAAGTGTGGTGTAAAGGGACACCAGGAGGACCTAGAGGGCCAATTTATAGGAAAGGAATTAGGGTTTCGAGCGAGAACCCGAGTCCATGGTGGGCTCGGTTCATGCTCCGGTTGTAGACCAAGAAATGATGGGAGCAAGTGAGACTCGGGACAATGGAGGAGAAAGCCTGAGCGCATTTAATGCTCCACAGAGAGACGTTGACGAGGCACGCTCGAAGTGACACAACAAGCCCCCCATGCTCTCTCTTTCTCTCTGCCACGAACGCACGCGCGCACGGAGAAGCAGAGAAGGAAGAAGAACAGAAAGCGAACGGTGACCGTTGGATTGAAATGGACGTCGCGATTTAAAAGAGCTCACGGACAATCCGATTGCTTAGAATCTAGACGGTTGGATTGAGATCCAACGGTCCTAATTGATTAATGCAAATGGATGGTCCAATGCACGCATCTAACGTGGGCGAGCGATCTAATTCCAACGGCCGAGATTGCACGCGCGTTATAAAACGCGGCTCGGTGCAGTTAGGTGGTTTGACCGAGTCAAGTGGCTCGGACTCGAGCCCGACTCGAACCCAAGGAACAGTGAAACTGGTTTTAGGTTTTAAAATATTTGAGACTTTTGAGGATTTATTTGGGGTAGCAAACAACTCCAAAATTCTGAAATTTTTACAGAGCTTCTTGATCGAGACATTGACCTTGTGTAAAATTTTCAGAGGTTTTTATGCATTGTATTTTTCTCAGAAAATTCTACAAGGTACCGGTTTTAGGTTTGACTGAGAGTCAAACAGTTTGATCGCCTCTAAAATATTCAAACAATTTCTAAAATTGTGAAATTTTTCAGAGAGGGTCACATACCATCCCAAGAACTTAGGAAAATATTCCTGTGAGATGATCACAACATTTGACAAGAATGTTTTTGAAGGAACAAGATTGGATCAAAAGACTTGTGACTTGCATTTCCATAACCTTTTGTACAATACTTGTTCAAGACACAAAGGAAATACATGATGTAAGAAAAAGTTTTAATTTCTACTCATTTTCTTACATTTGAAACACAAGCCCAAAATTTGGGATGTTACAGATCGGGCCACACTCACATCATCTTTTAAAAGCAAACACACCATTAATGTACTCTTTACTCACACGGTTTGCTCCGTACATCTAGCTTCGGTCCATCTACGCTATGTACGTAAAAAATTAGTAGTGTTAAATTAGATTAATAAAATGCAAATATGTTACTCTTCCTATTACCAAACATAATAAAATTAATTAGCGATCGATTAACCTAGAGTAAATGTAAAAGTTGCGATCGTTACCCTGAGCTCACTTACTAAAAATCCAAATATCCCGCAAGATTCTCACCTTCTCCTTCTCCTCCCTTCCTCCTCTCTTTAGCTTCCTCCTTTCCTTCTCCTCTCTAAGGTGGCGCAATGGGGGTGGCGGCTCAAACTATTCTTAATTAAGGGGGTGGAGGCGCTAGGGGCAGGGGGTCTGTCGGGACCGGATATTTATAATGCCAGTATATCATAGATGGTTCTTAATAAGAACCGTCTGTGATAAATGCCTCATCACAGACGGTTCTTAATACGAACCGTCTATGATAATTCATAGACGATTCTTAATAAGATCCGTCTGTGATGAGTACGATTATCATAGATGGTTCTTATTAAGAATCGTCTGTGAATTATCATAGACTATTCTAGTTATAAACCGTCTGTGATAGTGACGTATCACAGACGGCTCCTTTGGAACCGTCTGTGATGAGGTGTCTTGTATAACCTGTTTTGTAGTAGTGATAATGGCTCTACGATATTTGTTTTCATATTTTTTTCCCGGGTGCGGATACGAATAATATCGAATACGATCATGAATATTTTTCAGAACATGAAAACCCTTTAAATTGCATGCCATAAACTAACGAAAACATATAACTAGTTTGTTTGATGCAAACATTCATCAATTGTTCATATGTTCAGTAACCACACAGGACATTAGCACTAGCAAGATGCATTAATTAATTTATCACAAATATAACACTTGATTTACCACATTTAGCTCATAAGTCATAACTCACAAGTTAACATACATAAAACTTAGTTCACACTTAGCTCATCACACTGATTTTGTTTTGCTTCTCCCGGTCGATCGACTCGAATCTTTTCCCCGCCTCACCTCTCACCGTTTCATTCTTACTATGCACCTCGCTGACAGATCGATTTGCGTATTTTGTTGCACGATGAAATTTTTGTTGCAAATATTGTGCTCATATGTTATGTCGGAGCGTACGATGGGTCCAATAAGATCAACACTCAGGAACTTCCCGATCATGGTAGTGGATCTGAACAATGGTGATGCATGGGATATACGTGCATCCACACCTCCCACAACTAAGATAGGGTCCCTATTCCTAGGAAAAAATCAACTTAGGCATGACATAATATCATGCAGCTTACAAATAGCAAACAGTTTTATTTTTAAATTTCATTGCCTCCGGCCGGAATGATAACAAACAGATGGAGAAAGATGTGTGTAAAATCATTTAATTACTTTGTTCGTTGTGTGAGTATATAATATGGAGGAATGCTAGTTACTTCGAGTTAAGATGTACGCATGGGCATGGCTGCCCTGGTTGGCACGATTGACACCTCGCTACCTGCAAATCTTACCTATATTAAGCCTCATGAGATTGCTGGCCTCTCGTGCACTCCGTACGTTTAGTCCACCCGTCCTATTGTGACGCGTGGCATGTAACAAAGATGATAGCCAGAAATGACGTGCAGCAGTTGAGCACAAACTGAGTTTGTTTGCTTTCCATGTCTCCGGTGCATCTAGTGTGATTGAAAGACATGTCCCTGAGAACAATTCTCATGTTATACTGTTTCATGTTCCAAAACAACCGTAGCACTTTTTTTTGTTTACAAGGAAGGACTATAGCATGTCAATGGTGGATTTTTTAATTAAAGAGGTGCTTATTAGCGAAACCAGCAACAGTATCATCTACAGTACACAGCTATAATACCATCTACAGTATTTAGCTACAGTACCATCTACAATAGACTGCCCAGAGACTTGACTGCGGGTGGACTAGGTGGCTCTGCTGCCCCAATGGCCTGAGCCAAGCTCAGCTCCTATGTCAATGCTGGATGAAACTACATTATAGCGTTTCTAAAAGAGAGCTATGTTGGAGCGAATCTACCATATAATTGGTAAACTAATGGAGTGTCAAATGGGCAATGGCTGAAAAGTGAAAAGTAAGAAAGTTTTGGACCTTTCGTGCAATATTTTTTCTTGATTATTTGGACAATCAGCTTACAGTCATCAAGAGTTTTGGTATACATATTATGGTATATATATGCATTTATTCGAAATGGTTGGAGAGTTTCTCTTTTTAATTGTGATGACGGTAATTTTCTAGGCTGAGTAGCTTAAGTGACAACGTGGTACGGTTGCCATCTAACTCATGAAAAAAGGACGTACCATCATTCTATTTGACCACACAATTCTTATTGTCTTTACAGCTAGATAACATGTGATCCAATTAAAATAAACCATAAAAAAATTTATAATATTTGTACATTTCCACCATGTATCGAGTCTTGAGTCTCGACTGCTACATGAAATATGTTATCACCGCCCCACTTGTTATCGTGATAATTACCAAATCACTAATGACAAACACTTTGAAAAAAAGAATAGCCGGCCATCCTCTTTCCCAAATGCATACACACTTAACATCATTGTCAAGCACAAATTAAAAAGTTTGAAACAAAACAACACTCCCCAAATTCCTTCACAAAACTCTGCCTCTTTTGCTTGCAAGATGAAAAACACTATTTTTTTTAGACGGCAAAAAACTCCATTTTAGAGCCACCTTCTTCTCTCTCTCCTCAAAGCAAAAAAAAGAAGAAGAGAGAGAAAATAAAAATAAAAAAGAGAAGCCAGGCAGCCAGCTCTCCTCCTCCTCCTCCTCCCCACCCGCCATCAAACCGCCACCGCATTTCCGACCCTCGCAGATCCGGGATCCAACCCCACCGGATCCCCGCCGCCAACCCGCGTGATCCGATCCCGCCAAGTTGGCGCCGCAGCGAGGTCGCAGCGCCGGCGGCGGCGGCGGGCCACGGCCGCCGCCGCGCACAGCCGCAGGTCCTCGGGCCGCCATCGCCCGCGCAGCGGCGGCGATGGGGACTCGGCGACGCCGTCATGGCGCGGTGGCTGCAGTCCGCGGGCTGCAGCACTCGCGCCTCCTCGCGCGCGCGCGCTGGCGACCAGCGGGCGTTGGTGTGGGGACTCGGTGGAGGCGTCGGCGGGGAGGCATGCTGCCGAATCTGCTCATGCAGGTGAGGTTTCCTCGGGCGAAATGCTCGATCTAGTATGTAGTATATATGTATTAGTATATGCATGGAAGCGTACATGCAAAGCCTTAATTGCCAGATCGATCAGGCACGCGCCACGCACGTAATTGACCAACCTCAACTGACTTTGACTCGGCCACCTGAATTTCCCTGGAGAACAGGAGCCGACTACCGAGTCGTGCCGACCGAATTTTTTTGCAATTTAATCATTTTTTCGTAAAAAACACACATTTATACCCCTGGTAGTCTTATTTCCGGTTTTGGACCCAGGGGGTCGGCGCCGTGACTCACGGCGCCGAAGATATCTCGGCGCCATGAGTCATGGCGCCGAGGTACCAACCCAGCCGCAAGGCGCGCGGCGTGGCGGCACTCGGCGCCATGAGTCATGGCGCCGAGATGTCTTAGCTCGGCGCCGTGAGTCATGCGCCACCCTGGCGCCACAGCATCTCGGCGCCGAGCATTCAAAATATAACCGCCCGGCTTCCTTCCTCCTTCTCTCTCTCTCTCTCGCCGCGCCGCCAAAAATTGCTCGCCCGCCGCGCGCCTCGCGACTCGAAAGCGCTCCTCGCCGCCGCCCGAGACGCCCCGCCGCGCGCCGCGCCGAAGCCGGTCCCGCCAGCAGCCGCCGCCCGAGCCCCGAGCCGCCTCGCTCGCCCGCCGCGCGCCCACACCTGAAAGCCGCCTCGCCGCCGGCCCTCGCC